>JBBPFJ010000790.1:0-48716 GCA_037975025.1 Excoecaria agallocha | reverse complement strand
ATTAGGAATATGGCCAAAAAAGGAGTTGGCATTCAAGTTTAAGAGAGTGAGCTTAGAGGCATTAGTGAGAGATATGAGAATTTAACCAGTAAAGTTATTTCCCCTTATTGTGAGTTTCTTAGATTTTTATAGGTTAAGACCAAATCCTAAAGGATAAATGACTTTCTTCCAAATTCAAAAACTTCAATGTTGAAATATTAAAAAGTCTGGTAGGAACAAATCCAAAAAGATAGTTGGTTCCTAGAATTAATTTCTATTGGAATTGTATCTGCCATCATAATTCATAGCTATTTGATTATTAAAATCAAGCCAATTGTCATATATGAATGGCGACCATTTCACTTTTTTTTTTCAACTACTTTTTTTATTTTATATGATATTTTAAAATTATGGAACAAGTATTTATTTTAAACAAAAAAAAAAAAGCAAAAGAGAACACCAAACTTGTGAAGCCATTTTCTCCGAGGTCTATAGACTTTAAGAGCATTAGATTTGCAATATTTGAGGGAATAGGACCAACTAAACCTCTAAGTTTTTTAATAGCTTTAAATTTCCGGGGTAGGAGAGTTAGTAAGAATAAATTAATGTGCATGATGATGATAAAAATCACTCCATTTGTTTCGTGGTAATATTTAAAGAAAATTTTATTCCATAATTAAATTATCACTTTATAAAATTAAGATTTTTTTTCAATTTTACCCTCAATGATATATTATAAAGCTAAAGGAAAATTAATTTATGATGACATTAAAAAAAGACTAGAAAAAGGGTACGTACTGTAGTTCATTATAATAATTTTTTTTTTTTATAAAATTAAGATAATTCAATTATTATAATATATTTGTGTAAGAGTAAAAAATGACTTATATCATATAAGAGAGTGACTAGTAATTCAAAAAGATGGAATATTGATTGAAAGACAAATTAGGGGAACCTAGAAATTAGGGGTATGAGATCCAATAAATTGCAAACACACATTTTATTTGGGATTAATTCAACAATTTGCATATTCAACTTTTAAAGAATGGTAAGTGGCAAACAAAAATACGAAGAAGCTATCTATGCCAACATCAACGCTCAGTGGGTAGCACTCGACTTTGATGTTGTAAACCTGGTAAAAGTAGGCTTCATTTCTAAGATAAATAAATGACATTGATACTTTCAATAGCGGATCAAGTTTGTGAATAATAAATAAAAGCAAATAATGTTGGAGAAAATATACTTCACGTACCACTAAAATTGTTGTAGCCAATATCTAACTGTTGAAGCATGGTTAGATTCCCAATATCGGTGTGAATACTTCCTTCAAAATGGTTTGACGACAAAGATAAAACTTTTAATTGGGTGCATCCAAATAAAGAAGAAGGAAGTGGACCATCAAACATGTTTTGCCGTAAA
Organism: Excoecaria agallocha; assembly: GCA_037975025.1. NCBI lineage: Eukaryota > Viridiplantae > Streptophyta > Magnoliopsida > Malpighiales > Euphorbiaceae > Excoecaria > Excoecaria agallocha. The sequence goes on along the minus strand of JBBPFJ010000790.1, from coordinate 47,318 downwards.
GACAACCATTCCAATTTAGAAAGATGAAGGAATGTATTTGGTGAAAGATGACCTATCAAGTTATTTTCCGCAAGATTAAGACGTTGAAGTGAAGACATGTTGTTGAACGAGTTGGGTGGCAAGAAGCCTGAAAACCAATTATTGTTCAAATCAAATTTTACCAATGAAGATAAGTTGGAAATATTTTTGGGCAAAGTAGGCTTAATTTCTAAAATAAATAAATGGTATTGTGAATAATAGGGTAAATTTCACACACGGTCACTCAAGTTATCACTAATCACGCAAAAGTAACCGACTTTTTTTTTTTCTGACTTAAAAGTAACTGAACTTATTACAAATTTGCATAAAAGTCATGATCACCGGATTCCGGCGAGAACCCTTGTCGGATTGATGACATGATATGGCACGTCATATGCCTGGACACACGTGACACATTCTACGTTTGGGTCAATTTCAGCCACGGTCACTGAACTTACTATTTATTACTCAAAAGTAACTAACTTATTTTTCGTGACTTAAATGTCACTGAACTTATCATTTTTTTTTCAAAAAAGTCATATTGATCGGATATTCATGGTAATGGATTTATTGTCACATCATAAACTAATATTTCATATTTGACACGTCAGCTGCCAAATCACCTTCATCAGCTAATGTGTCATATTTGACACATCAACAATCAATGTGTGTCCATAGCTAATGTGTCATAGCTGATGATGTGATAATAAATCCATCTCAATGTAGTCATGTGCAACAGTCAGTTCTTTTCAATAATCGAACCGAATCGAAATAACCAAAAATCGAACTTTTAAGATTTTAATCAACCGAATCAAATCAAATTTATAAAATAACCAAATTCAACTGAATTGAAAATTTCAATCGGTTAGGTTCAGTTAACCGAAAAATTAAAAATGAAAACTATTTAAAAAAAATAAAAAAATTTGTGTCTAAAAATTATACAAAATTATAAATTATATTATATTAAAGTAAAAACATCTAACCCGGTCAAGATGACTTTTTTGAAAAAATATGATAAGTTCAGTGACATTTAAGTCACGAAAAATAAGTTAGTTACTTTTGGATGATAAATCATAAGTTCAGTGACCGTAGCTGAAATTGACCCAAATGTGGAACGCGCCACGTGTATCCAGGCATATGACATGGCATGCCATGTTATCAATCCGGCAAGGGTTCTTGCCAGAATCCGATGATCATGACTTTATGCAAATTTGTAATAAGTTCAGTTACTTTTAAGTCAGAAAAAAAAGTCGATTACTTTTGCACAATTAATGATAAGTTGAGTGACCGTTCGTGAAATTAACCCTGAATAATAAATTAAAGCAAATAATGTGGAAACAAGTTGGAAATATTCTAAAATAAATAATTGGCATTGTGAATTATAAATAAAAGCAAATAATGTGGGAACAAGTATATACATACGTGACATACCATTGAAATAATTGGCGGTAAGATACAACTCTTGAAGCATGGTTAGATTCCCAATCTCGGTGTGAATACTTCCTTCAAAATGGTTGAAAGACAAAGATACTTTTTGTAATTGGGTGCATCCAAATAAACTATAAGGAATTGGACCATCAAACATGTTCGAACTTAAAATCAACACTTTCAACTTAGAAAGATGACGGAACGTATTCGGTAAAAGATGACCCGTCAAGTTATTGTACGAAAAACCAAGATGTTGAAGCAAAGACATGTTGTTGAATAAGGTAGGCGGTAAGAAGCCTGAAAGCGAATTATCCCTCAAATCAAATTAATTAATTTTTAGCCAAAATACAAAGCATTATGAAGATGTAAACAAAAGAATACCTTCAAAGTGGTTGTAAGACAAAGATAATACTTGTAATTGGGTGCATCCAAATAAACTAGAAGGAACTGGACCATCAAACATGTTTGAATTTAAAGACAACCACTCCAACTTAGAAAGATGACGGAACACATTCGGTGAAAGATGACCCATAAATTTATTGTACGAAAGATCAAGTTGTTGAAGTGAAGACATGTTGTTGAACAAGGTGGGCGGCAAGAAGCCTGAAATCCAATTATCCCTCAAAGAAAATTGCACCAATGAAGACAAGTTGGAAATAATTTTGGGTAAAGGTCCCGAAAGTTTATTATTTCCCAAGTTTAAAATTTCCAGACTATAAAGATTTCCGATTGCTTCTGGGACGATTCCTATAAAGCAAAAGAAATTTTAGCCAAAGTTCAAAGCATTATTATGAAGATGTTAACAAAAGAATACCTCTAAAATTGTTCGAGCTTAGAGACAAAAATTTCTAAAATAAAAAAAAAAAGTGGCAAACCGTGGGCTTCGATAACTGATTAATTTTGTTAATTATAAATAAAACCAAATAACGTGGGAACAAGTGTATATATGTGTGACGTACCACTAAAATTGTTGTCATTCAGATACAACTCTTGAAGCATGGTTAGATTCCCAATATCGGTGTGAATACTTCCTTCAAAATAGTTCAAAGACAAAGATAAAACTTTTAATTGGGTGCATCCAAATAAAGGAGGAGGAATTGGACCATCGAATAGATTCCCACTTAAATACAATCCTTCCAGACTATAAAGATTTCCAATTGCTTCTGGGACGATTCCTGCAAAGCAAAGAAAATCAATTAATTTTTGGCCAAAGTTCAAACATTACGAAGATGTAAACAAAAGAATACCTTCAAATTGTTAAAAAGTAAAAGCAAAACTCGAAGATTGGTGAACGATCCGATCCATGAAGGTATCTCTCCATTGAAGGAGTTGTTTCGGAGATCAAAGAGTTCGAGCCGGCGAAGGTTAGCAAGTTGATTAGGAAGGAGGCTATAGAAACTGTTATTGAACAAACTGAGGGAGACAAGGAATGAAAGGTTTCCAAGATGAGGAGGAATGGTGGCAGTGAGGCCCATGTGAGAGAGATTTAAAGCCCTGACTCTAAGGTGACGATGTCCGCAAGTGATGCCAATCCAATTGCAAACAGAGGTAGCAGTAGACCAGTTGGTTACTAATATGTTTTGAGGGTCATTTGTAATACGAGCTTTCAGGGCAAGAAGTGCTTCTTTATCAGTAGAGATGTTTCCTACTCTTCTTCCATAAGCATAACTTGCAACAAAACACAACATGAAGGCTACAATTAAAAATGATTTTTTCTCCATCATATCTGATTTTACTTCTAATCATGCATAAAGCAAGAGCAGCTCCTTATGAATATATAACACTAGTTAGTCATCCAAAGTCTACGTTGAGCATTACAATATTGCCCCATTCCTGAAGGCAATTAACACCCGTGTCTTTGCCCTCGTCCTTCAGCAAGTGGAAAATAATTAAGTCATCAAGCAAGTATTTGTTCTTTCTCTCTTGACTCTTCAACTCTTCTTTATTTTCCAAAGTCAATAATTAATGAGATGATGTGAGGATGTGATTAAGTCATCAAGCCAGTCTTTGTTCTTTTTCTCTTGACTTTTTGTGGTGCTTTGAAAAAAAAAAAATCGCGCAACAAAGCTATAATTTGTTAAAGTATTATTGATAGTTGAGAAAATATATTTAATAACGATAAATTCTAAAATTCTTTCAATGCACAAAATTAACATATCTTGCTTCTTAGATTGAAAGAACAAAAGATTTAAAGTAAAAAAACTAAAATTTACTGGTTCTTCTTAATTTAAAAGCATTAAAGTAATAAAAAATAAAAAAAACAAAAATCCCTTTCTCAAGGACATTATCACAACTTGAGTGGTATTTATAAATTTCAAAAAAAAAATGGTCTTTTTTCCAGAAGGATAATTTTACAATATATATAGATTTTAGGTGTAGTCTTTTCTTGCTACCAAATTTAAATTAAAATTACATTATTAAAGATTATTAATTAACAAATTAATGAGAAAAAATTTACTTTTTATATCAAAGATTCACTAAAATCTCAATAATTTTTTAAAAAATAATATTTTACACATTATTTGAATACTTTTAATGTAGTATTGTTAGTCAAATCAATTTCTAATCAAGTTTTTTTTTTTTTTTTTTTTTGCAAAACTAAAGAAATTCATTAATTGAAATTAAACTCAACTGCAATAGCTGAGGAAATATAAGAAGGGGGATGCAAGTCCCAGAACATAAGGTCTGACATAGAAACGGAGGCTCGAGCAAATAAATGAGCCACAGGATTCACATACCTTTTAACAAACCCAAAATTTAGGACAACATCAACTTGAAAAAGAGCAAAACAATAAGAAACAATACTGCCAAAGTAAGAATTATAACAGTTTTGAGTAGTTAAAGCTTTGATAACAATTTTAGAATCAGATTCTGCATGAACTAGAGGGGCAGGATGTGCTTTCAACCAACTTAATTAAGGCCTCTCTAACTCCTAGAGCATCCACAACTGCAGGATCTAGAATGCCAGAATAAACTCTTGTACCAGCTGCTATAAATCTTCCCTCATGATCCCTAACCACAAACCTAGTCCCACTCTTGTTGAGTGACGAAAAGGTAGTTGCATCTGCATTAACTTTGAGCCAACCTACAGGTGGTGGATTCCAAGTGCATGGACTCGAAGAAGCAGCAGCAGCAGCAAGGTGACTAATGTCCTTCTTCCTAATAGATTGCCATGCCGTTTTTTTTTTTTTTGATAAGCCAAGAGGATATTATTAAAGATGGCTAACAAACAAGCCAGTAAAGCAACAATACATCGGAGTACCAGCAAGCCACAGCAAACAAAGCCTAGTCTTATAAAAAATACAATAGACAATGGACAAAAATACAACCAGATGAGCCTATTGCGAGGACAGCCGAAAATACAGATTTTGGGTTGCCGAAGCCGCTGGAAGTAAGTTCATAGAATCCCTTAACAGATCAGCGCGTAATTCCATTGGAGCTGCTAAAACAGAGCTATTCAGCTACTAAAACAGAGCTGTATTCAATGCCCATTAGCTGAGCTAGTTTAAGTTAGCCACGCAACAAGATCATTGACCCGCGAAGCACCCTGCTTAGCCAAAGCATCCGCAAAATGATTACCCTCCCTATGAACATGGGAGAAAGACACCTTTTTAAGCTTTAAGAGAGAGTTGTTTATGTCATTAAAAACCCAACCAAATTTCCACGGCCTGGGGAGATTGGCATCCTTTAACCAGGAGACAACTGAAATGGAGTCAAGCTCGAAAAAAATATCCGAAAAAGACTGAGAGAGAGACTCTGTAGAGAGATGAAGTGCTTTTTGCACAGCCAATAATTCTGCCATTACAGAGTTTGTAACCCCAACATTACATGAGAAAAGGCATAGTGTAGTACCATTTCCATCCCTCAAAATGCCACTAATGCCAGAAGGTCCAGGATTGCTAAAGGAGGACCCGTCAGTGTTCCACTTGAGGCAACCAAGCGGAGGTGGGATCCAATCCAATTTGGACCTGCAAGCTTTCAATAATCTGAACTTTTTTATTCCATCGGTTGCCAGTTCAAGATTTTGTCCACTTAAGAAATCTAAATCTTTGTGGGCTTTGATCCAAAAGGATGATCTAGCAAGGCAAAGGTGAAATAAAGAGTTCGACTCCAGCTTCTTTCTAGAAAAGACTACTGAGTTCCTTTCCAACCAAATTGTCCATATGCAAGCAAGAAAGGCAATACACCAAATTTTCTGTTGGTGTAATCCTTTTACAAGGCATGACCATTAAGCTGCTAATCCAGAGAAAGAATTAGGCAGGCAAAAGGAGACTCCCCACCAATTTGTAATTTTATACCAAAACTTCATAGATACCGAACAAATAACAAGAAGGTGGTCAATGTGTTCCGGCTCAATATTACAAATGGAGCACGTGATTTCATTGGGTGAGATAATGCCACGATCAGCTAAGAAGGATTTGGTACCGATTCTGCCCCAGATACACTGCCATAAATTGCCATACCTGTAATACCCCTCCGTGTACCCTAGAAGAATTATCATTAATTAATTATTGTTATCTATGTGTAATTGCATATATGAGGACTTAATTGAAAAAAAAAGAAAAAAAAAACCAAAGTAAAAGAATTGGGGTAAGAATAGAAATAAAAAAAGTTCAAGGACTTATTGGCAAAAGTGAGGTTTAAGTGACATGTGGGCCAATAATTGAGAAAGGGAAGGGGATATTTTGATGGAGGGTGGCCGGCAAAGTCTCTTGGTTTTTCACTCTCCATCTTCATCTTCTCTAACTTCTCTCTCTCTCATCCTCTCTCTCTCTAAGAATTCTTGGTGTTGGAAAAAAAAAAAGAAGAGAAGTTTTACTTGGATTTTTGTGGTAAGATGATTTTATTATTCTTTTATGTGTATGATTCATAGATTAGTTGTTGGTTTCTTAGAGGTGTCTTATGTGTATAGAAGGTGAAGCAAGCAAAGGAAAGGGGAAAGAAACTCTTCAAGGTTGAAGAGGAGAAAGCTCAAATAAGGTATGGGAACTTAGAGTTTTCATGTGTGTAAAGATTTGTATTCTGTCATGAGAGAGGTCTTGAGTGTCTCTCTCATGTGTTTTGTGGATGATTATAAGCTTGAAGGTTGATTAGAGTTGATAATTTGCATGATTTGGTTAAAAGCATAAAATCTGTCTTAAAGATCATTTGACTAGTCTGTGTGTTTTGCTCATATCTTGAGCTATAGTTGTTCAAATGATGAAATTCCAATTGGTATGGAAACTAGACTTGTAAACCTTGATTTTGTTAGAAGAGACCGAAATCTGATTCTCATTGCATGATAGTGAAAATCGGAATTGAATTCTGACTGTGGTTGTGAATGTGCCCTTGTAAACAATCTGTGGTTTTTCTTAAATATCTAAAGATTTATAGGTCCTATTAAGGAGATTTTTAGTGTTTTGAAAACTAGAAATGTAGACCTAAAACTTTGTAGAAGATAGTATTTTCTGAAAAATTCGTTTGGTATGTCGAAATTGAGATGCAATCTGAGTTTTTAAATTAATTTACAGGATTTTTGAACAATAATCGCTATAAGGCGGTTGCCCCGTCGTTTGATGTCGCGAGCGCGACTTATGTCGCGAGCGCGACATCAAGCGAAAGCCTTGTGTCGCGAGCGCGACTTATGATGCGAGCGCGACATCAAGAAATGCTTATTTAGACCATTGCCTTCTGTCGCGAGCGTGACATCAAGGAATGGTTTAAGGCCATCGCTGTCTGTCGCGAGCGCGATTATCGCCGCGGCCGCGACATTCGTCGCGAGCGCGACAATTGCCTTTATGTTCTATTTTAATATTTGTATTTTTATGACTTCAATTGGAATTTAAAATTGGCCTAAACCCTTCTAAGCTTACAAATCATCCTGAATTACAAGTTTATAGTAAGGCATCTCTTTAATTACCAGATTCGCTAATAACAACAAGGTATGTTTTATTACCTTAAATGAGTTTATGCATGCGTCATTCTCTTGTAATACAAATAAATGATTATTTTGACAATAAAGAATAGTAATAAATGATAGTAAAGTTTTCTTGCATTTACTAATGCTATAATGGTATCTGCTGATGCAATGTCAAATGATATGAAAAGTAATCGAATTAAGCCTGCACTTAAAGACTTGGTCGTGGATAGATAGGCATGCCTATAGGGTTATAGTTGCAGCTGCTATAGTCTGACTCTCATGAGTCCACAGTTGTCTCTATATGAGACCATAGTTTTGACCCAAAGGGTCCACAGATTCAATACCTTCGGGTATTCACAGATTTGATACCTTTGGTATCCACAGTACCCGTTATCCACTCCCACAGGAAATTGAGCAGGCAAATGAATAAGATAAATGGAATATGTATACAGTTGATAATTTATGATCCATTGATTTAATCAATCTTCTAATATATTGTGCATATACTTTATAATTGCATACTTGTGAATAATATTCATGTGCATATATTAGTTGTTCCCCGCTAAGCTTTATAGCTTAGCACGGGTGTTCATCCGTGTAGGTCCGCAGGGTAGGAAGTTTGGTCAGGGACAAGGTCCACAATCTTATCAGCCAGCATCAATTTAGGAAGAGTGCATTGAAGTATGTAAATTAATTATGTCTTTTGGTAGTTAAAGATAAATTCATATGTAAAGGCATGTAATTATTAAGTCTATGTATGTAATATCCTATAGTATGGCAAGTATGACTCTCAATATGACATGAATAATATAGCATGATGATGTGTGTATGCACATATATGCATAGATGACTGATGATTCATAATGAATTAACAAAGATAATTGTATAGATAAAAGTAATTAGTAACAGTAATTAGGATTATCTAGTAGAGTCATTACAATACCGTTGAAAGATTAGAAGCCACAAATTTTCTTCCATCAGAAAGGGCAGTAAATTTTCCTCCATGACATCCATGAGATACCCCTAAAACCATTTGTCTTTTTACCCCATCAGAAGGAATTTAACATCCTCTCAATCTTAGAACAAATATCTAGAGGTAGTAAGAAAATAGACATAGCATAATTGGGGATTGATTGAGCTACGGTTTTCAAAAGCAATTCTTTTCCTGCACGAGACAATAGAGTACGATCTTATCCCTATACTCACTTTCACACTCGCTACTAAATGAAAGCAAATATTTCCTTCTTATGCCTGCCAATGAAAGATAACCCCATATAAAAAGAGCACTATGTTTCTTCGCTTACTGCTAAGATAGAACAGACTTGTTGTTTAGTCTAAAAAGAAGAATTCTTACTAAAATGGATTGTTGATTTATGAAAGTTTATCAGTTGTCCTGATTCATTAGCATACTCTTCCATAATAGATTTGACAACAGAGGCCTCAGCACTAATTGCTTTGAAAAAAATATAACAGTCATTAGCAAAAAGTAAATGGCTGATCCTCGGCTTACCAATACACACACATGACAGCCATGCAACAAACCAGCTACTTCTTTATTCTGAATAAGAGCATAAAGCCCTTTAGCTGCTAGAATGAAGAGATAAGGAGATAGTGGGTTGCCTTGGCGCAGACCTCGTTCAGGAAGAATAGGACCCAAAAGATTTTTGTTGCAATTAACAAAATATTTTACTGATCGCATACACATATTCATTAAAGAAATCCAATGACAGTTGAGCCCTATCACTGTTAAGATTTTGTCCACAAACCCCATTCTAATCTGTCATACGCCTTGCTCATATCAAGTTTGAAAGCTGTAACTCCATCCTTACCTTGAGTCTTACGCTTTAGATAGTGCATAATCTCATAGGCCACGACAACGTTATCAATAATCAATCGATTAAGGATAAAAGCACTCTGAAACTCTGAAATCACAGAAGGAAATATAAGCTTTAACCTGTTAGATAGCATTTTAGCCATTATTTTATACCTCACATTACATAAGGATATTGGCCTTAAATCGGCCATTACCTCAACATCCCTCTTCTTTGGAATTATAACAATAGCAGTATCAGACAAACCCTCTAGTAATCTACAATTTCGGATGATACTAATACATTCTCTATTCATATTTGGTTCTACAACACTCCAACAATTCTGGTAAAAAGCTGGATTCATTCCATCTAATCTAGGAGATTTGTCAGGATGTATACTAAAGAGGGCTTCCTTTACATCTTCAGGAGTAAAATCTTGAGATAAGTAGTCATTTTGTTTAGCAGTGATGCTGGTGCAAATATAGGTTGAAATACTATCTTTGGGTATAATTACTTGATGAAAAAATAGTGTGAAAATAGTCAAGAATCAACATATACATACCAGTATCCTAATTATGAAGAGTGCCTATTGGATCCTTCAATTGAGCAAGTCTATTTTTACACTTTCTCTTAGCAGCTACTGCATGGAAATATTTTATATTAGAATCATCTTCTTTCAGCCAAGCAAGCTTAGATCTTTGCTTCCAAAAAATCTCTTATTGGTGAAGAGTAACATGGTAATTCAAGCAGTATAATCAAAATGATTCCCTCAAGCTCCAAGACATTCCATCCGTCGTTTCAGCTTGGTAATTTTTTTGGAAAGTTCCCCTTTATCGATTTTCCCCATTCAGCTAAGAATCTCGTGCAATGATTAATTTTCTCCTCCAACTATTCTTGTGAGTACCTCTGACAAATATCAAAAATCATTTGCAAAAAATTTTCTTCATATAGCCAAGCATTTTCAACTTTAAATCTTTTAGGAGCATTTGTCCCCTATTGGGCTTCAGTATCTGAAAAAATGGGGAAATAGTTTGAACAAGTTGCAAGAATATTTGTAACTTTGAACTAAGTAAAACAAGATATACAGAGCTATTAGCCATGGCCCTATCTAAACGTTCCTCCTCCAATGAATCTCCAGACCCCTTTGCCTATGTAAATGGATAGATAGTCATACCAAAGTATATTAAATCACTCTCTTCCATAGTTGCTCTAAATCCTTGAATTAACCGATTAGGTTATCTCAACCCTCATCTTTTCTCAGAAATGATATTCTACTCATTAAAATTGCTGATGATGCACCAAAAAAGAATGAAAACAGAGGCTAAATGTTGAATAAGAGACCAAGATTTATGTCTTCGATTTCGATTTGAAATTCCATAATGATCAGTAAGATGCCAACGAGAAGAATTTGGCAAACAGACTTCAAAATCAATGTGATGTTTTAAGTAATCGAGAAGCTTTATAGAGTTTTTCTCCTTCCAGAAGAGGGTCAGGCCCACACTGTGGCCCAAACAATCAACCCCAAAAACACATTCGGAGCCCAACATTCCTTTAATAAACTCTAGCTTATCTCTACTACATAATGTTTCAGCAAGAAAAACAAAATGAGGCCTATTAGAAAAAAACAAGGTCCCTTAAGACCTGAACTGTCTATGTGTTGCCCAGCCCACGACAGTTTTAACTTAATCAACTCATAATACTGGACGGGCCTAGGATCCAAGACCTACAGGAAAATCATTTTTGGAATCAAGCCTAATAGACTGAGGGATGATTTGAGAACCATAATTAAGTCCCAAAAAACTTTTTTCTTTCAAATGTTTGCTTTTTGAGATTGTTAGGATCTGAGAACTATACTGAGCTGGCTCAATAGACTTATCAGAAATAATGTTGCTAGAAGGAGATTTGCATAAGTTCGCATGACATAAAATAGTAGAAGAAACTTCTATTGGTCCTTCATCTTTCGTAACTCCTTTGCCACAATCAACCTTATTTTTCATATTATGCTCAACCACGTTATTATCCACATTCATTACCTCATTGGAAGACTGGCCGAAATTACCATGTGTTGCAGACATCAATGCCTTTCTAAGCCATTTATCTCCAGATAGACCTTGTTTCCTACGAGTAGAAATCCTTATCGATTCATCGTACTTATTCAGAACTTCCCCTTGAGGTTACTTAAAGAGTACCAGACAAAACTTATCAATATATCCCAATAAACCATAAATAAAACAAAAGGACGGCAACCTCTCATATTAAAACTTCACCTAAAACCAATTACCACCTGACCTCTTCAACTTCATATCTTTCTTAAGAGAAGTGCGGACATTTCTTGATACTCTAAGATGCATGTAATTCTGCCAAGAGCCAGTAAAGTTATCAGGATCAGCAGACAAATATTCACCCAGAAAATGACTAATACTTTGAGCCACTTTTTCAGACATAGAACCCACAAGCAGATGATGAACTCGTACCCATAGATTCACATGAAATAGAGGAATGGTATGAGGCTGATCTTCAGGCTTCAGTCACATAAGAATAAGTAAATGGTTATCAAAAGTCCAAGGACCCCCATCTTCGACCCTTTGCATATCAATTTCATAAAAAAAACTGAAAAATAAACAAATTTAGGTTTAAATCTTTGATATACACCCCCATGACTGGTCTTCAAATAGAGGCAAGAGTGTTCTTTATAGCCTGGATATAGATAATCTTGTCTATATGAAAGCGTCCAACCAAACTCCATTTCAGGTCTAATGATTGTTGGTTAAGATCATCATCTCCAATTTCTATACCTGGATCATCGTCATCCTCCAGAAAAATGTTTCCATATAAGCCATCAATATGCTCATTGTTACCAGAAGCCATAAAAATAACCAAATACAAAACATATAAAACTAGCAAGAGACAAAAAGAAAAGGAAGAAAAAATCAACTTGCTACAAAGCAAGACAAAAAAAAAAAAACAACTTGCTACAGAGCAAGAGCCATCATTATAATCACCGTTTGTTTATCAGTATTGTTCCCACATTATTCAACAGAGAGTATGACATGTTCACATTTAATAAATTTATTTTTATTATTATTTGGATAAAATATATTATTTCTAATCAAGTTAATTTCTAATGGTTAGAGAATTATTCCAAAGCATTTACAAAATGGTTAAATGGCTAATCTATTTTGACATACGGATATTGAATTTATAATGAGATAAAATGATACGGCTCTTTTCTCTCTTATCTAAAGATCTTGCATTTGAATTATGTTGAAAATGTAACATTTTTAAATATTTAAATGAGAATATTTTCCCCCATTTGTCGGACTGCCCTGTAAGAATTCGCTTCCATTCTTGATAATTTTTCCATGCATATACTGAACTTAAAGCATTTTAATAGGAAAAAAGAAAGAATTTAAAATCAAAAAAGAAGAAAGAATAGTAATAATAAAAAAGAAGACAAATAGCACAAACATCTTCTTCAAATTAAACAGACTCAAGCTCATCTGTCTAATGTAACACGTATTCAATTCCTATATATGATAAACATTTATTTATATCGACAAAACTTAAAATAGTAGCAATTGATTTTGATAGAAGAAAAACTCTTATTTTATTCACCATATTCATAGGTATTTTATACAGGAAAATAAATCTTTTATTTTTGGTATACAAAGTAAGACCAAAACTAAACTTCCTAATTTACAGAAATTAATCCCAGATTTCCCTTCTAATTTATAGGAGATTTCCAACACTCTCCCTTAAGTTGGTGCATAGATATCTATCATGCACAACTTGCTAAGTGAACTATAAATCTTTTACTACATACTTCTTTTGTTAGGATATCTGCTAGCTGGTCTTCTGATTTTACAAAAAGAAATCTGATTATCTTCTCCTTAAAGTTTTTCTTTATGAAGTGTCTATCCACCTCTACATACTTTGTTCGGTCATGTTGAATTGGATTGTGAGAAATATCAATGGCAGCTTTATTATCACAAAACAAATTCATCTCACATTTAGGAGAAAAGCCAAGTTCGATCATCAAGGATCTAAGCTAGAGAAGTTCGCACAACCCTTTTGCCATACCTTAAAATTCAGCTTTTGCACTAGATAAAGCCATCACCCTTTGTTTCTTACTTCTCCATGTGACTAGGTTTCCACCAACAAAAGTGAAATAACTAGATGTTGACTTCCTATTTAAGACACTCCCATCCCAATTTGCATCGGTACAACCTTCAATATGCAAGCGACCATTTTTTGCAAACAAAATGCCTTGTCCTGTATAAGACTTAAGATACCGAAGTATCTGGGTAACTACACTCATATGGTCTTCACTAGGAGAGTACATAAACTGACTAACCACACTCACAGCATAAGCTATGTCAGGCCGGGTATGAGAGAGATAAATCAACTTTCCAACTAACCTTTGTTAGCTTCCTTTGTCTACTGGAACTCGATTCGAGAAGTCTCCAAGATGATGGTTTTGAACTATAGGTACATCAGCTAGTTCACAATCTAGCAACCCAACTTCAGCAGGTAAATCCAGCACGTATTTTTGTTGAGAGAGAACTATCCCGAAATTAGATCTGTCAACTTTAATTCCCAGAAAGTATTTAAGTCCTCATAGATCTTTATCTCAAACTTGAATGCCAACTGTGACTGTAGTTGTGATATCTCTTCTGTATCATCTCCTGTGATGATCATATTATCATTATAAACAAATAAGATAGTAATCCTACCCTGCCTACGTATGGAGAAATAAAATATGATCAGAGTTACTTTGTCTAAATCCATACTTCTTCATTGCCCAACTCAGCCTTCCAAACCAAGCTCAAGGTGACTGTTTCAAACCATACAATGCTTTTCGTAACTTGCAAGCAATATTACCCTTAACATTTGCCATGTATCCAGGAGGAATTTTTATGTAAATTTTTTCTTCAAGATCACAATAAAGGAAGGCATTCTTTACATCAAATTGATGTAAAGGCCATTTAAGATTTGTTGCAAGAGATAATAAAACTCTGATGGTGTTTAGTTTTGCTACTGGAGAGAAGGTTTCATGGTAATCTACCCCATATGTTTGTGTGTAGCCTTTGGTAACCACTCTGGCTTTGTATCTCTCAATGGATCCATCTAATTTGTATTTGACAGAGAACACCCATTTGCATCCTACTGTGCGCTTCCCTTTTGGTAGAGTAACGAGGTCCCAAGTTTTATTTTTAGCAATGCACTCATTTCTTCCTCCATGGCCTGAGCCCACTTGGCATCTTGTAATGCTTCTTCCATATTTATGGGAATGTAATAAGATGATAGCTCATTTGCAAGATCCTTCAATGATGCAGGCAGCATTCTTATTGACATATAGTTTGTAATGGGATATTTAGACCGCCTATCTTCCACCTCTGGTGAGTACCGATTTGGAGGCTTGCCATGATTCTGCCTAGCAGGTAATGTAAACCTAGCCACAAGACCACTAGTGTCTATAATATCAGATAATGAATGAGCAAAAGGAGTAGAAGGTGAATTTACCTCAGGGATATTCTCAGCAGGAGATGGATCAATAGCTACTAGAGAAAAGAGGGATAAGGCATAGTCATCAGCACTATCACCAGCATTTGAAGAAGTTGTAGCTGAAGAAGTCATTTTCTTACTACTTTCTGCAGTATTCGATCCTTCATTTTCAGATGAGTCACTAGCAGATGAGTCACCAGTAGATGAGTCACCTGTACACAAAGATTCACTCAAAGGTACATGAAATCTTGGCCATTCATACTTCATCTAGCTCACTTCTTCATCACAATTCTCCCCCTAACGAGGTGAGGTGGATGGCTTAGAAAAGAACATATAAGAAAAGTAACGTCCATGGTCATATATATCCGTTTATGAGTGGGATCGAAGCACCGATATCCCTTCTGATGAATGCCATACCCAAGAAAAATACACCTCACAACACGAGGATCAAGCTTTTTTCGTTGGTCCTTTTAGACATGAAAAAACACGATGCACCCAAACACACGTGGGGGCATCATCAATGTAGATGGCATAGGAACAAGGTTGAAAAGCACCTGGATAGGAGTTTGCATCTCAAAAAATCTAGACGGCATTCTATTGATCACATACACAACATGTATGACAACGTTTATCCAATAATGCCCAGGCATATTAGCTTTAATGAGTAAAGCTCTAGCAGTTTCAAGAATTTGCCTATTCTTCTATTCGACAACTCCATTTTGCTGGGGAGTTTGAGGACATTAAGTCTCATGAACTATTCCATGTTGATAGAAGAATTCTATAAACCATGTGTTTTTAAATTCACCACTATTATCTGAACGAAAAACCTTTAGTTGGGCAAAATATTGGGTGTAGATCATTTTATAAAAATACTGGAATATTTTAAAGACTTTATCCTCATTTTTTAATAGATACAGCCACGTCATCCTTGTGCAGTTATCCATAAAAATCACAAACCAATGAAAATCATATAAGTTAGGCTTTGGAGATGGACCCCACACATCAGTATGAATAAGAGAAAATAGAACTGCTCTTTTATTGAAACTTAAGGGATAAGTAGCACGATGGCTTTTAGCCAAGATACAGGTTTCACACTTCAATTTAGAAGCATTCACATTGGAAAACAATGTAGAAAAGACATGTTGTAAGTATCCAAATGAAGGATGACCCAATCTTTTGTGCCAAAGCCATACTTGTTCCTCATTGGATTTATTTTTAATTGTAGCTTGACAGGCTATTCCTGGATCGATTCCCATCTTGACATCTGCCAGGTAATAGAGCCCCCCTTCTCAATACCATGACCAACAATCTCCTTGGTTCGAATATCCTGAAGTAAGACAACATCAGAAGAGATGATGGCAACACAATTTAAATCTTTAGTAAATTGGCTCACAGATATGAGTTTACGAAACAAGGATGGAATAAGAAGAGTGTTAGATAAAGGTAGTTTGGGTGTCACCATTACTATTCCAGCCCCTGTTACAGGGGAAAGTCTCCCATTAGCATTGGTAATGTTGGTTCTTCTAGGTGTAGATTGTTGTGAAAAATCAGTTTCATCATAGGTCATATGATCGGTGGCTCCTGAGTTAAGAATTCAGGTAATATGATCATTTTCTTTACTGAAAACAGAGGAATGCATACCTGCAACTGAGCTATGAAATTCAATAGTGTTAACATTGTTAGCCTGAGTAAGGATTAAGGAGAGATACACATCACTGATAGCAGCTGAACCTTGACCCCTGGCTTGTTCACCCTTGCTGATATTTCTATTTCCATCTCCATTACGTTTCTTCTTCGACTACAGTTCATGCCATAATTCAAGATAGCCATTGATCTTAAAACATGTCTCTCTAGTATGTTTAGTTCTGCCACAATGAGAAAATTTTAGCTCATCAGTCCTATATTTGGTTTTAGAAGAGGAAATTGATTTTCCATTGTGAGAGTGTGTGAGAAACGGATTCACAATCCTTAAACTTTTAAAAGCCAGGACAACACCTAATGGTTCATCGGCCATATATCCTACCTTCACAGCTTGGCACATAGCTTCTCATTGAACATGTCCATAAGCTTGTTCCACAAACGGGAATGGTTGCATCTCCAAAATATCTCTGCGTATGTTATCAAGCCTTTCATCCAAGCCATCCAGGAAATGATACACCTGATCTTTCTGCACCATGTTATTATAATGTTGAATATCAGCCTGACATTCCATAGGATTCAGCCTTCTAAAGTCAATTTTCCTCCACAATCCATGCAGATTGTTTTAGTATTTTTCCACTGAACCACTTACCTGTTGCAATTGTGAGACTTTACGTTGAAGATCATATACTTGAGACGTATCACTTCCGTCAAAGAAGGTGGTTGCCATAGTGTTTAACACCAGTTTTGCTATAGGATACATGATGAAGTTCCTAATCAATGATGGATACATGGAATTAATGAGCCATCCTTTTACTATAGCATCATCAATACGCCATCTCCGAAAGCTTGGACTATTATCTCAGGTTGAAGTAGATCGCCATTAATATACCTCAGCTTGTCTCTGCCAGAGATATACATCTCTACCACCTGAGACCATAGCCCAAAATTTGTTCCATCCAGTCTGACTCCAATTGGACCAGTTGACATATCTGATGTCACACTGGTACTAGAGTTCTTAGACAAGATTTTTTCCATTTTTGCATTGAGTTATGATGGGATTGCTGAAGAAGATACTTCCACAGTATCTGGTTACCGAGAGCTCTCATCGACCATGTCAGTAGTTTGAAAAGTCTTAAAAGAGGTTTGCTTGTGTTAGTACCCGTAGGGATCAAGAATAGGCTCTGATACCATGATTTTGGTAGAAGAAAAACTATTATTTTATTCACCATATTCACATGTATTTTATACATGAAAATAAATCTTTTATTTTTGGTATACAAAGTAAGACCAAAAATAAACTTCCTAATTTACAGAAATTAATCCTAGATTTCCCTCCTAATTTATAGGAGATTTCCAACAGCAATGACAATGTCACACTACAGAACTCAACATCCTTTAGAAACTTAACTCCAGATATTGGCTCTCTAATTTACACAATTTTGAGTTTTAGAAGGCAATATAAAGTCATTTTGAGTTTTTGAATTTCATTTTTTTCCTGAATTGAATTAAAATATCTTTATTTACGTAAGGTTATGTATTTGATTTTTTTTAATGATTCCAATATTATTTTCAAGTTTTTCCATAAATTTAATTATAATTAGTTCAGTTTATGTAATGGACATTAATAAACAAAATACACGCAAAATTTTGACTTTAAAATATGCTACTTTTTATTCCATTTTAAAATGATGATTTTTATTTAAACGCTTGAATTGGAAATAATGGGAAACCTTTAAATTTATAAAAAAAAAATTTAGCAATTTGAAGACAACCATAAGGTCTGAATTCACCTAGAAGATGGATTATTGAGGCTTTGGCATCCAAATTTCCTATGTAAATCTGACCCATTATTTTAACCTGAATGGGCCCCAACCTGACAAATTATTCATATTTCACCAAAGGAAAAAAAAAACATATGTGGAAAAGGGAGATATGAATATATATGGACAATTTGGGAAAAATGTCTATACATTCATTTCTACAATCTCTTTCAAAAGAGAAGCCATATGTATTATGAGTAGAGGCGATGAAACCCACCAATTTCGATATCATTTTCGGTGAGGGAAGCATTGTGATTCTTTTTTTGTATTACTCCTTCCGTACCATTTTAAAATATATTTTTTTATTTTTTACGAAAATTAAAGAAGTGATTAAAATATCTCAATTTCATAAAAAAAATTTATAGTCATTGACAAATATCCTTTTATATTTTCAAGAATTTCATTTAATTTTAATTGAAAGTAAAAAGTGATGAAAAAGAGAAATATTTAATAAAATATATAATAAATAAGGGGTATATATGTAAACTTGTTCTTCAAATTTCGAAAATGACATTTAAAATGAGGCAAATCAAAATAGAGAAAACAATCTTTTAAAAGAGTAGCATTATTTGTTAGTTTCCTACTTAATATTTGTCTTTTTCTTTTTTTCTTTTTGTTGAAATTCTAATTTTGATTGAATAATGCTTTTTGGTGTTTTTTATTTTATTATTATAAAATTATACTTGAATTATTTTATTATTATAAATTAAAAAATAGTGAACATAGTATTATTTGAACAAAAATTAAATTATTAATTATAAATGAAATTAACCGTAATTCTTGCAGTCCATGATGGTCATCTGTTGAATGAGTCGATGACAATTATTACTCTCTCCGTTCTTTTTTAATTGTCGTTTTTTAGTAAAATTCATATTCTATTTATCTATCACTTTTAGACTTTCAATACAATTTAATTTATTTTTTCAATTAATTTTTTTAACAATAAAATTAAAAACAATCAGATTTGATAATTTATTCTTAATTATGTAATTTAATACTAAATTTAAGTTTATATATTATTTTATTAATTCTAGTGAAAATAATAAAAGTAACTAATAAAAAAATAGAGGGAGTAATTATCATCAGAATCAATCAATTTTACCTCTACCGTAGCAAATGGGAAATAATGTGAGGGCATTAATTAACTATATTTTTAAAATTATGATTATGATTGGTTGTCAAGTGTGTGTGTGTGTGTATTCAATAACTACTTTTTTTACATAAGATTATAAGCAGATCAAACTGTTAACGGGTTGGATCGGATTATATGCAAATCACAAATCGACCTATTTGTTTTTTCACGGTTTTATTGCATTGACTTTATCAACTTATTAATATTCAAAATAAAAGATTAACCGTCAATATTAATGTTGGTTTAACCGGTTTGACATTTATTTTCCTCAATTAAAATTTTGAATTCGAATATTGTGAATGACAAAAATTAATATTAGAACATCTTTGTGTGGGAATGTTTGTGACCCCTCTAGTCTTTTTTGAAAATTTTACCGCGTATAAATTTTCAGTACAATTATTTATGCTTAACCCGAGCTTCCGTAATAATTGGTATCAGAGCCAAGGTTCTGTGTTAATATGCTATGTGGTTGCAGCGTAGTCTGATCTTTCACATCAGAAAAGATTTTTTCTTGGGTACTATTCACGTATACGGCACTATTCAGTTACTGTTCATGATCTATACGGTATTGTTCACATATACGGTTATTATTTACGTATACGATACTATTCATGTGGAATAGTTAGAGAGCTATTGAATAGTAATTGTAGCAGAAATGACAAATCCATCCACGTCGACTTCCTCTTTCTCGTCCATTTTGGAGAGAAATACGATGGCAAATACAAGAGTGGTGGTGGAAATTTTTTATGGTAAGGGTCATTTCGGTATGTGGCAAAGTTAGGTTCTAGATGCTCTCTTCCAGCAAGGTCTAGATATTGCCTTTGAAGAAAAAAATCAGAATATATTGATGAGAAAGAATGGATCTAGTTGGGCAATGTTGTCCGGGGTATGTTGTCCAATGCTGGGTTGGGCAGAGAATTTTGGGTTGAAACTGTTACATATGCTTGCCATCTCGTTAATCGCCTACCATCTAGTGCTATTGGTTGTAAAATGCCATTAGAGAAATGGTTTGAAAAACCTGATACAGATTATGATTCCTTACATGTATTTGGTTCCACTACATACTACCATATTAAGGAATCGAAGTTAGATCCACGTGCAAAGAAAGCAATTTTTATGGGGATCACCTCTGGTGTAAAAGAATATCGACTTTGGTGCCCAGGGTCAAAGAAAATAATCTTCAACAGGGATGTTACCTTTGATGAATCTACCATGTTGAGAAAGGTGAAAACTGAGTAGACAGATGGTACTCCAAAAAAGGTGGAGTTTGAAAAAAAAATTGTTAGCCCAGTAAATGATGAAGCAGATGTAGAAACTCCTATGGTAGATGAGAAGTCAGATGAAGAAGAGGTTCCAACCTAAGAACCTCTACAGCAATATGAATCAATTTCATTAAGTAAGACAAATAAGACAATCAAAAGGCCTGCTCGCTATGATGATATGGTGGCTTACGCATTCCAGATTGCAACAGATGATATTCCTACCACTTACAATAAAGCAGTCAAAAGTTTAGAAGTAGAAAAGTGGAGAAAAGCCATGAATGATGAAATGCAGTCCCTTCATAAGAATCAGACATGGAAACTAGCTAGTCTCCCGAAGGGAAAAAAATAATTGGGTGCAAATGGATATATGCAAAGAAAGATGGATTTCCTGACAAGGATGATGTTCGCTACAAAGCAAGGTTGGTAGCTAAAGACTATGCTCAAATGGAGGGAATTGACTATAATGAAGTTTTTTCTCCAGTTGTAAAACATTCCTCCATTCAAATTTTGTTGGCTTTGGTGGCACAATTGGATATGAAACTAGTTCAGTTGGATGTAAAAACTGCATTTTTACATGGAGACTTGGAGGAGGAAATCTTTATGGTTCAGCTCGAAGGATTCAAAGTTGCTAGTAAAGAGAATATGGTGTGTAAGCTTGAAAAATCATTGTACGGATTGAAACAATCTCCAAGGAAGTGGTACAAATGATTTGATAAGTTTATGATGGGACAGAAGTACACAAGAAGCAAATATGATCATTGTGTGTATTTACGAAAGCTATAAGACGGATCCTACATATATCTTCTTCTTTATGTTGATGATATATTGATAGCTTCCAAGAGTCTAATAGAGATTAAGAAGTTAAAGACTTAGTTGAACAGGGAGTTTGAAATGAAGGATCTAGATGAAACCAAGAAGATTCTCAGCATGGAGATAAGTAGAGATAGAGAATTGAAGAGACTTTGTTTGACTCAGAAATAGTATCTGAGAAAAGTGCTAAAGTGTTTTGGCATGAATGAAAAGTCAAAACCTGTTAGTACTCCTCTTGCTCCTCATTTCAATCTCAGTGCATCTTTATCTCCAAAGAATGAAGTAGAACGGGAATACATGGCAAAAGTACCATATGTAAATGATGTTAGTAGCTTGATGTATTAGATGGTGTATACAAGACCCGACATTTCACATGCAGTTGGGGTTGTGAGCAGGTATATGCATGATCCTTGAAAGGAGCATTAACAAGTTGTGAAATGGATTCTACGGTACATTCTGAACACCGTAGATATTGGTTTGGCATTTCAGCGGGATAAGCAAGATGGTCAATGTGTAGTTGGATATTGTGATTCCGACTATGCTAGTGATTTGGACAAATGGCTATTAACGACTGGTTATGTGTTTACTCTTGCAAAGGCACCAGTTAGTTTTAAGTCTACTTTACAGTCAATAGTTGCTTTGTCTACTACAGAAGCAGAGTATATGGCAGTTACAGAGGCTGTAAAGGAGGCAATTTGGCTTCAAGGATTGCTTGGAGAATTAGGAATTCAACAGAAGCACTATTGCTTGGGGAATTAGGAATTCAACAGAAGCACATCATAGTGCATTATGATAGTCAGAGTGCTATCATTTTGGCAAAAAATCAAGTTTACCATGCAAGGACGAAGCATATCGATGTTCGTTATCACTTTATATGAGAGGTTCTAGAAGAAGGTGGAGTAGCAATCCAGAAAATTAGGACCACTGAGAATCCTGCTGATATGTTGACAAAGGTAGTGACTGCGGTCAAGTTGCAACATTGTTTGGACTTGATTAATATTGTTAAAAATTAAAGTTGGGCGCTTTGAAGCACATTTGGTGACACTACTAAAGTTGAGTTGTGAGAGATTTGAAGATGTAGAGTTCGACAAGGTGGAGATTTGTGGGAACGTGTGGCTCCTCCACAGTCAAAGAAAAGGAAAAAAAAGCAAACATAGTGGCTTGCAAAGGAATCCCACATCGGTAGTTTTAAACTTAGTAATAAGATTTTCCTATTATAAATATAACCCACCTTCTTTAGGTTTAATCTATCTCAAAATTGCCTATCTTTCCTAAACGCAAATTATTTCTCTCTCTTTTATAATATTTCACTTGTATTATTTCTTTGATATAGTGAAATATATTTTGGTAGTGTCCGAGGACGTAGTCATAATTGGTCGAATCTTGTTAAATTCTGGTGTTCTTTATTTGTCTATTTAATAGCTATTGTCGGGTATATTGTTAGTGAATTATTGTGCTGTTAAATTACTTAGAAAAATTCTGTCTAAGGAGATTGGGTTTTAAGTGGGACCGTTTGTGACCCCTCCAGTCTTTCTTGGGAATTTTACTGTGTGTAATTTTTCAGTACAATTATTTACGCTTAACCTGAGCTTCCACAACACTTTGATATCACTTCTCTCATTGAGTAAACTAGCACAACATTTTAGAGCCAATTCCATGATTGATGATATTTAATCTAATAATATATAGCTAATTGAGATTATCAAACCTGTAATTGTTTGTTAAAATCAATAATAAGTAGCAATTAGTATAACATCACTAAGAAGAGTTGTTATATTAAGTAAATACATTATTTGGTCTAAATTAATCTCATTTGTAGGTTGATTAGTTTGGGTCGGGTCTTTTTAAATCGTAAAACTATCAATAAATTAAATTATTTCGCTTGTTAAATGGTTATTTGTTGGTTAGAGATCAATTATAGTCTTACTAGGCTAATTAAGCTATTAATATGGAAAGATTGGTTGGTTGGGAGCGCGAAACCAATGACTATAACCGGTCTATTGCATAATTTTAGAATTATCTTCTTGTATATAATCAATAAATTGAACCTTGTCTGCAAACATCTTTAATTGAAATTTTTCATTCATTCATTTTTATTTTAATTAATTTTCTGCAATTTTTGTTAGTTGTTTAATTTTGTAATTTTAATTTATAATATTAAAAAACATTCTTTATTTTTATTTGTTAAACTTCTGATTGCTTAAAATTAAATTAGTGCTAATTTCTGTAAATTTAATCCTTTTTTATACTATTTACAATTTATTTGATTAAGAAATGATAGAATTTATTTTTGTTGACTTCGATCGATCACATTTATATAAGACAATAACACTAGCTAGTCAGTCATCAAAAATTTATGTTAACTAGCGTATGTAGAAATTAAGAAATTCCTGGGGCAGTTAACATCAATTATTAATTATAATCAGTATCCACCAATTATGGTTCTACCCCAGAAGATGGGAAATCAATTAGGTCGTCGATTATTAATTAATCTAGCTATATGTTCCTTTTCTTTTGACTTTTCTCTCTCTCTCTCTCTCTTTTCTTTTTTCAATTTATTTTAGTTTTGATTTCGCTTAACTTCTTCTTTGATTACACATCAGATAAGGGTGATTTTTTTTTTTTTTTCTATCCATGCATACACATCAGATAACGTTCGCCCTATAAACAGTCACTTAGAAATATTATTTCTTCTAAAAGCATTATTCTCGATAGACCAGCCAATCCGGTCCTGGCGGGCCGTTTTGATAACGAATTTGTATAAGTTGATGGTGGTCTATGTCTCTACGGTGGTGATACATTGGATGAGTCGGCATCAATTATTAATTATTATCAGTATCCATCAATTTTGGTTGTACCCCAGCAAGTTGAAATAATGTGAGCACATTAATTAAGTAGTCAAGCCATTATATGTTTTTTTTCCTCAATTATAGAATTGACAGTATTCAATTTTGAATTAATTGGTATTGTGATTTGAAAGAAGATCGGATCCGATACTGGACGATCATGGACCATAAAAAAATCATAGACATTGAAAAAATAAAAAAAAAATTATATCCAAGTAGAGACGTTGTAATAAATTAAAGACGTCATGTATTTATCTTTAATTTTCTAGGTACGCTTTGAACTTTCATCATTTTGATTTATCCCTTAATTTGTGCTGAATCAAAAGTATTTTTAATGGGAAAAAGAATGAATTTAACATAAAAAAGGAGAAAGAATTAAAAAAAAAAAAAACAAAGAAGATCATAAATAACACAAACATCTTCTTCAAATTTATAAACAGACTCAAGCTCATCTGTCGGATGCAACACGTATTCTGTTCCTATGAAAACCATTTATTTATATCTGCAAAACTTAAAATAGTAAATTAATAACATGTCACACTACTGATAATTTTATATATGCGCAATTTCATGTTGAATCCATCTACTCAACATCCTTTAGAAACTTAACTGATCTTATAGAGAGCACTTATAGCATCTTTGATATCACTCCTATCCTCAGGTAAATGGGTACAACATTTTAGAGTCAATTTCATGATAGATGATATGCAGTCTAATTTAGAAAAATAATGTGGTTCATCCATGCTCAAAAAATTGGCATCTATAATTTGAGCTACTTGAAAAGGTAATCTTTCTATGATCCATTGTTTCATACTCATTTCTCCATTGAACATCTCATTTGTAGGCTTCATTCTATGGAAAGTTTCCATCGCCAAAATGCCATCGCTATACATATTCACTCTTGTAGAAACAAGCCATTTTGATCCATATTCACTCTTATAGAAAATTTAAAAAATTTTTGCTATGCAAAAGTCACTTACATGATTAACATATCCAGGGTTTTTTTTTTTTGTGTAAAATTTTAAAAAATAGAAAAATTGTGTAACAAGAAAAATAATTAAGAATTTAGGGTATTAAAAACCAGTAACCTTACTTGCCATTTTGTTGGGGTACAACCCAAGTCCCAAATTGAAAAATTAAGGGAGAAATGTTTTGAATATAAAGTGTTCACCTAACTCCATTAGTATGAGACCTTTTGGGAGGAACCTAAAAACAAATCCGTGTGGCTTTGGTATAAAGCGGATAATATCATACTAATGTGGAGTTAATGTGATGTTTGGCAATCCTGGCAAGTTGTATCAGAGCCATGGTTTGGAGAACGATTCAGAATAGTGGATTGCATTGTGTAGAAAGCCCTCGGTATGACCTCGCGATTGGAGATTCTTGTTTGGTTCCTTGTGTCTAAAGTCTTCCTTGTATTGTGGTGGCCAGACGACGTGTCCCGTTGGTTGATAACGGCTGTGCAAGACGATTTGACGGATCAAATTAATTATCGCTTGAGGGAGGACATAAACTGTGTGTTCCTTGATTTGAGAGGAGGATTGTTGGGGTACAACCCAAGTCTTACATTGAAAAATTAAGGAAAAAATACATTGAATATAAAATGTCTACCTAACTCCAAAGTGGATAATATCATACTAATGTGGAGTTAGGATGATGTTTGGCAGTCCTGACCATAATTATTAAAACTGGATCGGACTGGCCGATTGAACCAGTTTAATCGCGAATCGATAGGCCAGCCGGTTGATTTAATTATTGAAAACCGAATTGCTAGTGCCAATAAGGGCAAAAATAGTATCTTTTTAGGCTATGAATAGCGATATTTGAGATAAATGAGAATCAAATTTGATATGAAAACAAGTCGAATTAAGGTATGTAAATTGAAATTAAAATCTAGATCACTGTTTCACAGTAAATAGTAACATATTTGACTAAGTTTAATCGGTGGTTAAAGTTGATTTGAAACACTTAAAAGTCAAATTGGCTAATATAATGAGTTATAGGTGATGCCAATTATGTATTTTAAGTAAGGAGGCTCAAAAGGTCAAAGTTGACTTGGAATATCGAACAAGTCAAAACTAAAACCAAATCAAATATATCAAATTGCGTATTATTTGATTTTCAATTTTAGTTCAATTGTTCGGTCATATTTGTGATCTAAGAACATATTTGGAACTGTCTGAAAAAATAAGTAATTCAATCCAAAAGTGATCCCAAAAAATTATAATCCAAAAAATTTGAAATTGAAAATAACTGACACGAAGTGGCTCGAACAGTTTGCTAGGTATAGGTAACGGTTATGTATATTAATTGTCAAGTGATTAAATATGATGAAAATTCTACTTGATTTCTTGTTCTAGATAAAAAAAAAAAAAGAATTTTTGAAACTACTAAAAGATAATAAATTGAATTTAATTAATGTAAATTTTGTTTAATTAATGAGAAAAAAATAAATATTTTTCACTCTTAAAACCACACTAAAATATTTGATAAAAATTTAATTTAAATTGATAGTAATTCTTGGGGTTAATTTTATATGTGATCACTCAACTTTCGTTTAAGTAACGTTGTGGTTACTATTTTTTGATTCATAACAATAAATTACTAAATTACAATTTTGTAATAATAAAGTCAAATTCTAAAAAAATAATTCCGGTCACCTGACATATGCTACAAAACTAAATTCAATTAGTTCCAAGACTGAAAAAGGGGAAAATTGTACATTCAAGGTAGAAGAGGCAAGTTCAAGAAAAATAAGAATGGCTAATGGAGAATTTGCATCATTAATGCACACGATAGGTGATCGGAATAATATTTTTGAACGTTTTTGGATTCATTGTTCTAAAATTGTACTTAAGTTATTTTATTGATACGAATCGAAGAATAGTGACACCAATGTTATTTGGATAAAAAAAATGAAATTAACTTTAGTAGTCCATATATTATGGTGATATATTGGAGGAGTCCACGACAGTAATTAATAATCATCAGTATCAATCAATTTTTGCCTCTACCGTAGCAAGTGACATTAATTAAGTCATCAAGCTAGACTTATGTTTCTTTTTCTCTCAACTCTTCAAGTCTTTTTTTGTTTGATTATGATTATGGTCGGGTGCCAAGTTTTTCCTATCCATGCATACATATCAGGATATTCGAAATCGTAGAGTGTGGCTAAGAAAATTGTGAGCGTTTGAAATTTACAGGACATATATAGGAGTAAAGTGTGGGTAAGAAAATTAAGCATTCAAAAAGAGGTTTCGTTCTACACTTCCAACTTTTTTGTTTTCTCCCGTAACTTATAAGCTGGGTTTTCTTTTTTCCTTTCATAGTTTTTTTTTTTCTTTTTTTTTAATAGAAAATCATAGGGAAACCAAAGTCAAGAGCTTTGAATTGATGATTTCTAATTCAAAGACAAATTTGTCTCAGAAAAGGAAAGAGAAGAAAAGCCGCGTGATACTTAACGATTAAATTAAGGCATTGATTGAGGAGGGAAGTCTGAACTGTGTCCTCTGTCCGAAACTCCTACGAGTAGCATTTATATTTAGCATTATTTATAAACGATGGATTCGTTTATAATAAAAGGGCAAAATTTGTGAAAAATATATATATTTTCCTTCCAATTTTAAATACACTTTAAAATTAAAAAATAATAATTTTATGAAAGTATTGGCAAATGATAAATAAATTTATCCTTTTAAATACTGTATTTTTATATGATCAAAATTAAATTTTTAAAAGCAGATATTAAATTTTTAAAAATTTTTAAAATAGTATTTAAAATAAAATAAATTATAATAAATAAATATTTTTTAATTAATCGGATTTATTGCCTGCGTTCTTCTTAGCGGAGTTTGAGCAAACAATCATCCCATGCAACTAATATGAATTTCTTATTTTTCCTCGTTTAAATACATAATTATTTATCTTCTAAAAAGCAACTATGTATAATTGGTTTCTATGGGTATCGAAACCAACAAAAATAAAATTTATATTTAAAATTAACTTGTAATTAATGATGAGTAAGGTCGAATCCACGGAGATTGATCGAGTTTTAATTTTTTAAATAACAAAAAAATTAACAAACTAAAAATAAAAGGTAGGGGATTTTATAAACTAAAAAACTAAAAATTAAATTAAAAACAAAACTAAAACTATAAAATAAAATAAAAATAAAGAAAATAAATAAAGATAAAATCAATGAATGAAAAATTTCAGTTAAAGGAATTCGCAGTACAAGATTTAATTTACTGATTATAAATAAAAAGATAATTCTTAAATCATGTAATAGACCGGTTATAGCCGTCGGGTTCGCGCTTCTGACTTAATCTTTCTGTATTAATAGATTAATCAAATAAGAGTATAATTAATTTTTAACCAATAAACAATCCTTTAACAAGCGAAAAAATTTAATATATTGACAGCATTACGAAATAGAAAGACCCGACCTAAACCAACCAATCTACAAGCGAGATCGATTTAGATCAAATTATACATTTACTTAGAATAACAGCCCTTATGAGGATTCCACCATAATTGTTACTTGTTATTGATTTCACCAAAAAATTACGGATTTGACAATGTCAATTAGCTATATGTTATTTAATTAAATTTAGCTATAAAAAATAAGATAAATTTCAATTCAATTTCAAATTTGCAAAGTAATTTAATATAAAAATTACGAAATAAACATAATTTACTAGCTAAATTCATATTCTATAAATTAATAGCTAATATTATAAAATAGATTTGATATTTATTGGACATTAATATGCTTGATTCTAAGTCAAATAAAATTTTGGATAATATTAAATATTATAATATATACTCTAAAATATAAGAAAATATAATTAAATACTATTAAATAAAATATGAACACAAATATATGACAAAAAATAACACATATAAAAGTTAATCGGATACTATATATAAATATTACTATATAGTTAAAGAAAATGACATAATATAACTTTAGGTTAAATATTATATAAATTTTGTATGAAAATATAAAAAAAATGTATATATATATATATATATATATATATATATATATATATATATATAT
This sequence comes from Excoecaria agallocha, assembly GCA_037975025.1. Lineage (NCBI taxonomy): Eukaryota > Viridiplantae > Streptophyta > Magnoliopsida > Malpighiales > Euphorbiaceae > Excoecaria > Excoecaria agallocha. The sequence goes on along the minus strand of JBBPFJ010000790.1, from coordinate 18,084 downwards.
ATATATATATATATATATATATATATATATATATATATATATATATATATATATATATATATATATATATATATATATATACGAACCGGTTAATCATTAGTGTGCTTAAAAATTTAAACCGTAACCATTAACAAAAAATGTAAAAATTAAAAACCGTAATCAAATATATCAGATCGGTTAATCGTAAAAATCGATTCGATTTTGGATCGATTTTACTGTTAACCATATTTTTGAATTTTTTTCTCACCCCTACTGTTTTCGCTTGACAAAAAATTTTGTTGAGGCCAATTTGGTAAAATTTTTATTTCAACTTTTGAGCAGTAGAATAAGAGAAGTAAAAGTAAAAAAATTGTATTTAGTGTTTGGAAATTATTTTTGAAAAAAAAATTATTTTGTAATAGTTTTTGTATTTGTTTGTATTATATGGATAATGATTATTTTACCATTTAATAATAATACTACATTAAATTTCTCATTAAAACATATGAAAATGTTAAATCAAATAATAAAAATATTCCTAATTATTTTAGTCAACAATGTATTTTGATAAAAAAGTAAATAAATTGTGCAACGCATATCGATTGTTCTTTTTTAATAAAAACGAATTACTATCTTATGAGAGGAGATAATTGCCATATGTAACATATATTGACATTTATGTTGAAAATAAAATGAATACAAGTAAAAAAATGACAAGAAAATAAAAAAAATAATTAAAATGATACATGGATGAAATTTTTTATTTCTTATGCACACTTATTAGAATAAAATGGAAATTTTAAAAAATTCATTAAAAGGAAAAATGGCTTTCCTTATTTTACTGAGAAGCACCTTCAAGAAAATCCAATATGAAGGGATTTCTTTCAAAAGGGGTTTTCACAACTGGAAGCCTTTTTAAAAATTTACCCAAAAGATCAAAAAGTGGCATATCAAAGTTAAAAGCATTCTTTTGTAACTTAAGATTTTTGTTTTATTTATCTGTAACTATTTACAGTTCAAACGATCGAAATTTAACTATTTTTGCAACTATATATCTAAACTTTGAATCACATTAGCCTTTCCTACTCCAAATATTTATTATATGAAAAAATGATCGTTTTATCCATGTACGATTCAAAATATAGCGATTTTACAAATTTGCTTTATCTTTAAAATTTTTTGCCCCAAACTCCATGAAATAGAGCGATTTTGCCCCTCCTGTGAGACAAAAATTCAACATGACAAACAGAACTAACAACAAACTCCTTAATTTGCTTTGTAGATTTATTATTATTAAAAATCAAAGAGTTTTTTTTATTTCTAATTTGTCTTAGAAAAGGAAAGAGTAGGAAAGCTGCGGGATATTTAAGAGTAAATTAAGGCATTGATTGAGGAGAAAAGTGTGATATGCGTACTCTGTCCGAAACTACTAGGACTAATATTACTATATAGCATAATATAAACAATGGATTCCTTTATTGCAAAACTTTGTGGAAAAAGAAAATTTATTCCCCGTTCAATAAGAGCGCGTTTGTCATTACTTTTAGAGAGATAAAAATATAATTATTGGATAAAAAACTGACTATATGATAAAAATATATATTTGGTAAATATTAATTTTTAAAAAAATAATTTTATAAAAAGTAAAAAAAATCTTCTACTGAAAAAAAATTAGAAATTGAAACATTTTAGAAAATCTAAATTTGTCAATCAATTTTGCCTCTACCGTAGCAAGTGGGAAATAATGTGAGGACATTAATTAAGCCAAGCTAGACTTAAGTTTCTTTTCTCTCGACTTTTCAAGTCTCTCTCTCTCTCTTTTTTTTTTTTAATTATGATTATGCTGAGTTACCAAGTTTTTCCGATCCCTGCATACATATCGATTGTTGATTTTTAATAAAAAAAAAAGGAAAATTATTACTAACTTATGGGAGGAGACAAGTGCCATGTGTGACATATATTGATACTTATTTTGAAAAGAAAAAATGAATACAAGCAAAAAAAAAAGGAGACAAGAATATAAAATAAAATTAAATAATTAAAAAGGGACATGGATGGAATTCTTAATTTCTTATATACACATATTAGAATAAAATTGATATTTTAAAAAATTCATTAAAAGGGAAAATGGCTTCTCTTATTTTCCTGAGAAGTCTTAAGAGTATGAAGTGACTTCTTTCAAAAGAGCTTCTCATAACTAGAAACCTTTTTAAAAATTTAACCAAACAATCTAAAAGTGGTGTATCAAAGTTAAAAGCCACTTTCGGCTCCCTATAAGCATTTGTCTATAGTTCAGACGATGATAGTTTGACTGCTTTCGCAATTAACTACGCTTCAAATCACATTATCCTCTCCTACTCCAAATATGTATTATAAAAGAAAAGAGAAAATGATTGTTTTTGCCCATGTACTATTCGAAATGCAGTGATTATACTCCTGTCCTTTAGTTTTAGAATTTTTTTCCCCTAAACTCCATAAAAAAGGTGATTTTGTTTCGAAGGAAAGTCGACTTGGCAAAAAGAATCAATAACAACCAATGACTGTTGCAGCTTTTTCAGGAATGCATATCTTAGAAATGGGTTAATTAATTAAACTCAAGTGGACTCATGATAAGTTGATTTTGATATTATGGAGATATAATACTGGCAAACGTTAGGTTGGGCTTTGGCCTTTTACTTTTGATCAATTAATCATTGGCTTGGGTTTAAATCTAATAACACTGAGGTTAGGCTTAGGCCTACCAATAGCCAATCCACTGCCCAGTAAACAGCAGCTCTCGGTTTCATCGAACTCAGGCACAGCACAGTTTTCCAGTGCAATCGGGGAAGCATTTTGGTGGGGAAATTCTCACCAAGCATTTCAAGTAAAGCCATGGCTGCTATTTCCACCTCCTTCATTTCCTTCACACCTCCACATTCTCAATTTTCCGCTTCTGGTAACTTCAACTTCAAATATATTAATTATCCTATTTCTTTCCAATTCTAAGATTGTCAATCATATCTGTAAATTTGATATTTTCAAATCCAGTTGTTGATTTTGAGACCTGGGTTTGAAACGAGAAGTCGGAAGTCGGGTGATTCTGATTTTTTTTCCCCTGAGATGGAAATAAATTTTTTGCTTTTTATGCTGTTTATGGCATTCTTAAAGTGATGATTGTGATCTATGGTTTTTCTAATTATTGCTAAATATTCATTTGCTAGGTTCTTCTTCGAAGCCCACCGATCTGTGTCTTTTATCCGCTAATGGCTCCAGTAAAGCCAAGCTTACTTTTTATAAAACCCCATTTCCCGTTCGAGCAAGGTACAACCACATCATTTTTCATATAAATTCGTTCTGTTTCACTGTCATAAAATAAAAGCCGTACCAACAAAATAGTTGTTAAATTTGTGAATTCAGGCACTTCCATCTGCTATTACTCTACTGTTGAGTTTTGAGCTATGGTTGATGCATTACTGATGATAATGCAGATCAGCAAGGCATTAGCTGGAGCTGATAGAAAAGATTTGATGAGAAAGCTGCCAAAGTTCATATATGATGAGGAAAAAGCATTGGAGGTTAGAGCTTGTCTCTGCATTGATCATCTATTTCATCTTCATTTATTATCAATGCGTGAAAGAAAGCTAGATTTACAAAGTGTAGCTTAAAATGCATTAAGATTTTCCAGGATGTTAGTCCTCCAAATTGCTATCTTGTTGTTCATGAGCATGCATAGTAGCTAAAACTATCAATTTACATTCTTCATTTTGTCTTGGGACAACAAATTAGAGCACTTTAAACACTTTTGATTTTGATAAACAGAGGACTCGCAAAATACTGACAGAGAAGATTGCACAGTTGAATTCTGCAATAGACGAGGTTTCTGCTCAACTTCATGCAGATGATGCCCCAAATGGAACTGCAGTGAATTCAGATGAAATCCAAGCTTCCACATGAAAAAAATTAAAATCTCAATCAAATGCTGCAATATATCCTATCCAGAATTTCAGGTAAAAGCACATCTAGCCCTCTACTAATAAGGATTTACCTGTGTGCGCCAATACTTTCTTTTTGAAGCTATAGGCACCTATTACTTGCTTCTTTGATATATTCAACACATGTACTCATCATTTTGTAATATTTTAGCATGGTGTATGTGGAGATCTAGCTTGAAGATTGTTCTATTTAGAATAGTTTGGACCCTTTAGTTTTACTTCTTTTTTTTTTTTTTTTTTTTTACAGTAGATTTAAATACAAAATTGTTCATATTAGATTTAATTTAGATGTAAGTGGCGGAATTGAAATACACTTTTGTTAATATCGTGTGAATTAATTTAAAATGATTGTGAGATTTACCAAAATATAAAAAAAAAATGAAGAAATAAACCATCATTTTAGATTTGTAAAGGGTTATGAGTTGTTTTTTTCTTCAATTTTTTATAGTTTAGTCTGTTTTACGATCATTTTAAGTTGACATTATTGCAAAATTAATAAATTCTGCATTTTGATTTCATCAGTTTTGTTTAAATTGGATTTAATGCGAGTGATTTTATAAATATAAAAATTTAATGTAAAAAAGATATTAGTTTCAAGGAATCAAAATGTAATTTTTTTTTATTTTTTTAATAAGCTAAATTAGTGATAATGTTACACATAACAAGTAGCTGTGCAAAATTAAATTATTAGTTTAACTCATAAAAAGTTTATCAATTTAATTGATACCTATCTCAGATCAAAACAAATGTTTTACAGTAAATATCAATATTAACATTATTTCTATACTGGAAGGATTTTTGGAAAAATATATGAAGCAGTCAAAGAATTTCTAATAGCAACAAAAGAAAAATAAAGAATTGGGAGGTGTAAGATAATATAGAGCAGTAAAAGAATTTGCAATAGCAACATCATTGACATACTTAGCTCTTATTTTATCGAGAGCATTCAGAACATCTTTGATACGACTTCTCTCCTTTGGTAAATCAGTACAACATTGTAGTGCCAATTCCATAATAGATGATATGCAGACTACTTTAGTAGAATAATGGGGTTCGTTCACTTTCAGCAAATTGGCATCTGCAATTTGAGTAACACCTAAGGGCAATATCTCTCTGATCCACTGCTTCATACTCATTTCTTCATTGAACATCTTATCTGTGGGATTATAAATAATATATGTTTCTTATGTTAATATTTTCCCTTGTTTGTCAAAACTAAACCAATTATTTTGACTCATTACATTCACATTCTTTTTCTTTCCTCTTGCAAGTACTGTAGCGATCGGCCTAGACCAAGTAGAGCTGGTATCTTCATTGGTGGCTTTGTCCTTGGGGGAATAGTCGTTGGAACGTTAGGTTGTGTCTTTGCTCCACAGGTATTGCTTGATAAGGTCCCCAGTTATATTTGCTATGTCTTTTTAGTTAGTGGTGTTATTAAATTGTTCAATTAGTTGTTGCTTGCTTAATGTGTGGGAAAAGACTACTATGTTACTGTTATATGCGATACAATGTTTGTGATTTTATTCTCAGTGTCTCTCTATGCCTTTTTTTATTCTTTTTCCTCTTTGAGCCTGCATACTGCACACTGCCTTGGTTTTAACTTGAATATGACATTTTCCAGTTATTAAGCTCATCGTGTTATTGGGTGGCATTTTGTAATATTTAAGCAAGGTTTATGTGAATATCAGTTCATTTCCCACCCAGCGAGGTTTAGTATTTGTCGATGACCAAAATTCTCTGGTCGATCATTATTTCTTGTATTTTTTATCATTGTTTATCACTTTTATTAGGGATAAAGGTAAATTTTACCACTCAGCTATTCTAAATTAGGTGATTTTGCCCCTAAATTTTTTGTTATTTAGATCAAATAATGAAATTAAAGGCCCGAATCTCCTAAGTGACCATGGATAATTAGAAGCCCAGGTTTTTATTTGGTTAGAAGCCCAGGCTTTTATTTGGAAGTAATGGTTGATATGCACCCAGTTTTTGATAATATATCTTTGGGGATGGGATGGTGGAATTCAAACCTCTATTCCACCCAATTTAGTAACATTTTGTAACTATTTTAAAAAGGTCGATAATAAATCAATGATAACGTTACCCATAATTAGACCATGTGCAAAACTAAATCATTGTTTGACTCATGAAAAATTTATAAATTTGATCAAAACTTATATTTTACTCTAAGTAACAGTATTAACATTATTTCTAGACTAGGACTTTCGGAAAAATATGTAGAGCAACAAAAAAGAATTTCTAATAGCAACAAAAGAAAAATAAAGAATTGGGAGATGCAAGATAGGTCATCCTCCAAACTAATTTCGAGCAGTAAAAGAATTCCCAATAGCTACAAAAATAAGTGGTTGATGTGTAGCCTTGTCAATTTTTTACCTTGATAATTTTATATGCCTAATTTTAGTGTTTGTCCACTGGTATGACATTTCTCCTTTAATTTTTTATTTTTGATTGTTTAATAATTATGTCATTTGACATCAGTTATTAATTATCATTATGATCCGACTATCCGTCAATTTTGGTTCTACCCCAACAGGTGGAAATTAAGCTTTATCAATGATCGATGTGTTTTTTCTTTTAAATGAAAATTAGTGTGAGTTGAAAATTATTAAGAAATGGAATTTAAAATCAAAAAGAAATAATAATAATAATAATAATAATAATAATAATAATAATAATAATAATAATAATAATAATAATAATAATAATAATAATAAAGGATCATAAATAGTACAAACATAAACAGAATCAAATATTCAGTTCCTATGAAAACCATTTATTGATATCTTCAAAACTTAAAATAGTAGCAATAACATGTCACAATATTGATAATTTTATATATGCATAATTTCATGTTGACTCCATCTACTCAACATCCTTTAAAAACTTAACTCTGATATTATGAAGAGCACTTAGAACATCTTTGATATCACTTTTATCTTCAGGTAAATCGGCACAACATTTTAGAGCCAATTCCATGGTAGATGATATGCAGTCTAATTTAGTAGAATAATGTGGTTCATCCACATTTAGCAAATTGGCATCTACAATTTGAACTACCCCAAAAGGTAATCTCTCTTTGATCCATTGCTTCGTACTCATTTCTTCATTGAACATCTCATCTGTAGGCTTCATTCTACTGAAAGTTTCCATTAACAAAATGCCATAGCTATACATATCTCCTCTTATAGAAACAAGTCCTTTTGATCCATATTCTACATATATTTAAAAAAAAAGATGCCGTCAGCGCGCAGATAATGATAGCAATAAATTCAAGTTACTAATGAAATGAAAATAAAACATAACATAACCTGGTGCCATGTATCCAACTGTAGCAAGCGTAATTGTTTGCATCATAGATTGATCTTCATCGAGGAGTTTTGCTATGCCAAAGTCACTTACATGACCAACCATAGCCTCATCTAACAGAATGTTGCTAGGCTTTAAATCACAGTGGACCACAGATTCCGCAGAGCCATGATGAAGATACTCAAGTGTTAATGCAACATCAATCATTATATTCAACCTCTGCTGAATGTCCAAAAAATAGTTGCAAGAGTACAACCATTTCTCCAGGCTGTAATTGGGCATGAACTCCATAACTAAAGCTTTAAACTCAGTAGTACAACAACTAGTAATGATTTTGACAAGATTTCTATGGCGAATCCTACGCAACACTTGACATTCAATGTCAAAACTTTTAATTGCTCTTTGCCTGCTCTTGTATGTTGAAAACCTTTGTTGCAATAATCTTCCCATCGAATAAAATTCCTTTGTACACAGAGCCAAAACTCCCCCTACCAAGCAAGTTGGTCGGGTTAAAGTTATTTGTTGCCTGCTGGAGCTCGTAAATGGAGATTCTTTCCCAATTAGCTAAAGGTAACAAATGGCCCAAATGAATTTGTAGTCTTGATTTCCCTTTGCAAAGTCTTAGGAAGACGATAATGATGGCAAGTGCAAAAACCATAGATCCAGTCACTAGGAGTATGATCACTTTTTTGTGTGAATTGTCATGATTTCTAGTTTTGCAAGGTTGGACTTGGAATTTAGATGTGCCACAAAGTCTTTTATTTCCGAGAAATGATTGGCCTGATAAGTTAGAAAATGGTCCTCCATTGGGTATTTCTCCTTGTAGTTCATTCCAAGACACATTAAAATATATCAGATATTTGAGTTTTTCCAAGGACTTGGGAATTTCCCCTAAGAGACTATTGTTTGACAAATCAAGAAATTGCAGACTTATCATATCACCAAATGATTCGGGAATAGAACCCTCCAATCTATTATTATTAAATAGAGTCGAGTTAGATCCTTGAAGCTTTCAAAGTTTGGTGGAATATTACCTGATAATTTATTTTCTGATAAATCAAAGTATGTAATAGCGTTGAAACTGCCAATGTCAAGGGGCAGAGAGCCACTTAAAGAATTTGAAGACAAGTTTAGTTCAAGAATATCTTTCAACCTCCACAAGGTAGAAGGTATAGTAGAAGTAAATTTGTTTGAATTAAGGTTGAGAACTCTTAGAAAAATGAGATTACCAAGGCAAGAAGGAATTGGTCCAAAGAGCTCATTTATTCCCAAATATATGTAAGCAAGATAAATGTGCAGATCACATAATGTGGAGGGAATAGAACCTTGTAAAGTATTGGACTCCAAATCTAATTCTTGAAGCTTCCTTAATTTTCCAATTTTAGTAGAAATTGTTCCCCTTAAATCATTTCCAAAAAGACTCAATTTTATCAAGTTGGTTAAGTTGACAATTTCCATTGGTATATTACCTGTGAGTTTACAATCATAAGCAGCAAAATTTTCAAGGGAAGAAGATAAGTTTCCGATAGAAATTGGAAGAGAAGCATTCAATGGATTTTCAGACACATCAAAATATGTCAAATATCTGCAATTTGCCAAAGAGGAGAATACTGAAGACACAGATTTAGTAGTTAGGTGATTTTGCCCCAAAGTGAGAACTTGTAGATTTCTTAAATTACCAAGATCATCAGGAATATGGCCAAAAAAGGAGTTGATACTCAAGCTTAAGAGAGTGAGCTTAAAGGCCTTAGTGATGGATATGGGAATTTGACCAGTGAAATTGTTTTCTTCTATTGCAAGTTGCTTGAGATTTGGTAGATTGAGACCAAAGCTTGAAGGAATATGGCCGGATAAATATTTTTTTGCTAAACTCAAAACCTCCAATGTTGAACTATTAAAAAGTCTGGTAGGAACAAATCCAGTAAGATTATTGATTCCTAGAGATAATACTTGAAGGCGAGGGAGGTTGCCAATTTCAAATGGAATGGTACCTGCCACCATAATTCGTAGCAATTTAATTATTAAAACCAAGCCAATTATCATATATGAATGGTAACCATTTCACTTTTTTTCAACTGCTTTGTTTTTATTTTATGTGATATTTTAAAATTATGGAACAAGTATATATTCTTCATTAAGAGAAAAAAAAAAAAGAAATCTGCAAAAAATAATACCAAACCTGTGAAGCCATTTTCTCTAAGGTGTAGAAACTTTAAGCGCGTTAGATTTGCAATAGTTGGGGGAATGGGACCAATTAAACCATTTCTATATGCAATTAATATCTCCAAATTAGCAAGCTTTCCAATTGACGTCGGAAGTTTGGTGCTTGTACTCAATCAATAAGTGAAGTTGTCACATCTTGATATCCAAATAATTCTTGCATATATTTTACAAATTCATTTCTTTTTTTTTTTGCTGCAATCATTAATTTTACTCATAATTTATATTTGATGTTCAGAGTTGCTTGCGATTATGTCTATAATTTTTTTTTTTGCAAATTAAATCGTTAAAGCATGCCATTTGTGTAACTGTAGCAATTTGAGATCCAATTGTTGCAAAATTTGCATATTCAACTTCTAAAGAACTGCAAGAGGTAAACAAAAATACGAAAAAGGTAGCTATTCCAAGATCAACACTTGGTGTCTAGTACTTGGTTTAGATGATGTAAACCTGGTAAAAGTAGGCTTAATTTCTAAAATAAATAAATGAAATTCGTACTTTCAAACCTTGGGACTCGAAAACTGATTAATTTTGGTAATAATAAATAAAAACAAATAATGTTGAAGCAAGTATATATGACGTACCAGTAAAATTGTTGAAGCCAAGATGTAACCGTTGAAGCATGGTTAGATTTCCAATATCAGTGTGAATACTTCCATCAAAATGGTTGAAAGACAAGGACAATACTTGTAATTGGGTGCATCCAAATAAAGAAGTAGGAATTGGACCATCAAATAGATTCCAACTTAAATATAATTCTTCCAATTTGGAAAGATGAGTCAATATTTTTGGTGAAAGATGACCAGTCAAGTTATTTGCTGAAAGACCAAAAGTTCGAAGTGAAGATAAGTTGGCAATAGTTGTGGGCAAAGATCTCGAAAGTTTATTATATTCTAAGTCTAAATATTCAAGGTTATAAAGATTTCCGATTGCATTTGGAATGTAGCCATGGAGACAATTGTCAGACAAGTCGAGACTATTTAGCTTTGACAAATTGAATTGCGATGTCGGAAGGATTCCTATAAATTAAAGGAAATTAGTTAATTTTTAGCAAAAGTTAAAAGCAATATAAATAAATTAAGATGGAAAGTAAAGATAGCACCTTCAAAATTGTTAAAGCCTAAAGACAAAACTCGAAGATTGGTGAAGGATCCGATCCACAAAGGTATCTCTCCATTGAAGGAGTTGTTTTGGAGATTAAAGTATTGAAGCCGGCGAAGGTTAGCGAGTTGATTAGGAAGGAGGCCATAGAAACTATTATTTCTCAAAGAGAGAGAGACAAGGAATGAAAGGTTTCCAAGATGAGAAGGAATGGTGGCAGTGAGGCCCATGGAAGAGAGACTTAAAGTCCTGACTCTACGGTGGCGAACTCCACAAGAGACACCAATCCAATTGCATACAGAGGTAGTAATGGACCAGTTGGTTGCTAATATGTTTTGAGAGTCATTAGTAATGTGAGCTTTCAGGGCAAGAAGTGCTTCTTCATCAGTGGATATGTTTCCTACTCTTCTTCCATAAGCATAACTTGCAACAAAAATCAGCATGAAGGCTACAGTTAACAACGATCTTTTCTCCATCATATCTGATCCACTTCTAATAATGCATAAAAGAATAGCAGCTCCTTATGAATATATAACACTAGCTAGTTAGTCATCCAAAGCCTTGCCCCATTCCTGACGGCAATTAACAGCTGCGTTTTTGTTCTTTTTCTCTCATCAAGCTAGTCTTTGTTCTTTTTCTTTTGACTCTTCAACTCTTTTTTATTTTCCAAAGCACTCTGACTTTTTTTATACAATCTTTTTTCTTAGTTCATACCAGCAATAGATAGTAGCAGTCCACTCCACACCACCTATGAAATTTTCAGTCACCAACTGCCCTTATTACTAATTTGAAAGAGTTTAATCCTCAGTGAATAATTTTATTGAAGCGTTGGGTATAAAAGGAGATATACAGAGGTAGTTACAACAGAAAGTTAAATTTGAACTACAACATATATAAACCAAATTGTAGACCAATTCACACATAATATTTCCCTATTATTTTGCATAACAGAATCAGTCCCCTATCACTCCCCCTCAAGATGATGGTGGATGAGCCAGCAGCTTGTCACGCATTTGTAAGAACCGAATTTTAGACAATGGTTTCATGAAGATATCAGCGGTTTAATCAAGGGTGGGAATGTAACATACTCGAAGTTCTTTTCTAGCAACTTTGTCTCTAACAAAATGGAAGTCTATCTCCAAGTGTTTTGAACGATCATGAAAGATTGGATTTGCTGTTAAGTATGTGGCTCCTAAATTGTCGCACCAGAGAATCGGTGCAGTGGTGGAGCTGTAGCCAATTTCCTGCAACAACATGTTGAGCCAGAGTACCTCAGAAGCAAGAGAGGCAAGAGCACGGTACTCTGCCTCTGTGGAGGAACGAGAAACAGTGCACTGTTTTCGTGATCGCCAGGAAATTAAGTTAGGTCCAAGATAGATAGCAAAACCAGAAGTGGACTTACGATCATCAAGATCACCACCCCAATCAGCATCCGAATATCCATAAAGATCAAGAGACTGTCCAGGATGAAAAATCAAGCCATGTGTAAGAGTGGATTTTAGATACCGTAGCACACGCTTGACAGCCTTCCAATGAGTAACTGTAGGTTGATGCATGAACTGGCTAACTTTGTTGACTAAAAAACTGATGTCTGGTCTGGTGATAGTGGCATATTGTAAGCTTCCGACAATGCTTCGATAGAGGCTAGGATCATCAAAAAATTCTCCATTTTCTTGGCTTAACCGAGCTGATGTACAAGATGGTGTAGAGATCCCTTTAGCATCAGCCATTTGAGCACGGACAAGGAGATCGTTTATGTATTTTTGCTGATTTAGAAGAAGAGTATGGGTGTTCCATGTTGCTTCTAAGCCAAGGAAATAAGATAAATGTCCCAAATCACGGATTGCAAAACGTTGTTGAAGCTTACCCACAAGTTTTGAAATGGCAGAAGCACTGGTGCCTGTGACAAGTATGTCATTGACATATATGAGACAAAATAGTCTTCACCCTTAAAATTGAGATAGTAAAGAGATGAATCTACTTTAGAACCAACAAAACCGAACTCAATAAGAGCATCGGTTAAGCATCGATGCCACATCCTTGGTGCTTGTTTAAGTCCATACAAGCTCTTATTTAGATGACAAACATGGTGAGGAAGCTGAGGATGAACAAATCCAGGGGGCCGTTGCATGTAAACAGTTTCATCAAGAGTACCATGCAAGAATGCGTTAGAGACATCTAATTGTTTAATAGCCCATCCTTTTGAAACAGCAAGAGATAACAGAACTCTAATTGTTGTAGGCTTTATCACTGGACTAAATGTCTGTGCAAACTCTTGTCCAGGACGTTGATGGTACCCTTTGGCAACTAAGCGTGCCTTGTAGCGATCAACCGAGCCATCAGGTTTCAACTTAACATGAAAAACCCATCGACAACCAACAATATTGGAGATATTTTTCAGAGGAACTAATTCCCAAGTTCCATTATCAATCAAAGCATTATATTCAGTACGCATAGCTTCTCACCACTGTGGATTTTTGAAGGCCTGTGTATAGCATGTGGGTGTTTGAGGTTGGACATTGGCAAGCATGGTGCGTGGCTTGAGTTTTCCCGTTTGTGTCCTAGTTATCATTTTGTGGGTTTTGTTGGACGCTGGTGCAGGTTGTGATGAGAAATGTATATTTTTGTGAGTCGGTTTGGAGGTAGTGGGCAGTTTTTGGGTAGTGTGTTTAGTGTTGTATTGAGTGAGATCGACAGCTAGTAGAATGGACGGTAAGGTAGGGGTGGATTGGATAACTTGTTGTAAGAATTGATTTCTTAGCACAAAGGGAATGATGGCATGGGAACAATTATTGGTTGTAGTAGTGTTTGACGGGTAATAAGAATGTGAATATATAGGTGGCCCATTTGTGGTTACAGTTGGTGGAATGGCTACAAATGGTTCTTTGAAGGCTGGAAATGTGACTGTATCCGCTGAACTAGACTGACTGGTTGTTGGTGATGGGCAACACTCACAAGCTAACTTCGAATATGGAAATTCCTATTCATTGAACACAACATGTCATGAGATAAAGAGTTTATTAGCAAGTAAATCAAAACAACGATATCCTTTATGAACTTTGCTATAACCAAGGAAGATACATCGACGTGATCGAGGAAGCAATTTGTGTGAGTTATATGGTTTGATCCATGGATAGCATAAACAACCAAATGGTCTGAACATATTATAATCAGGAGGTGAACCAAAAAGCTTCTCATATGGTGTATAAAAATTAATTGTAGAAATAGGTAAACGATTGATAACATACAAAGCACAATCAAATGCATAGGTCCAAAATAAGTTGGGTAATTTAGCATGATGAAGTAATGAAAGACCTGTTTTCACAACATGACGGTGTTTGCGTTCAGCACACCCATTTTGTTCAGGTGTGTAAGCACAAGAGAGTCGATGATTTATGCCATTTGAGGACAAGTAATTTGTAAGAGCTTGGAAGGTGAACCTCCCCAACTGATTGGAAGGTTTTAATTGATCTATTAAAAAATTTCTCAACAAGCATTCAAAATTTGATGAACACCCTTAACACTTCAGATTTATACTTCACAAAATAAATCCAAGAAAATTTGCTGTAATGATTATAAAAGAGAACATAGAAACGACAATTATCATGTGATGTAATGGGTGCTGGACCCCATACATCTGAACAAATCAAGTCTAACGGGCCATTAGCAACAAAGTTTGAGTGTGGAAAAGGAAGGCGATGAGCCTTGCTAACACAACATGAATCACATAGAAATTTTGTTTTGTCATTGCGAAAAGGAATTTTATTCAAACATAATATTTTCTTAATTATTGGTAGATTGGCATGGCCTAAACGAGCATGCCACAAAGGAATAGAAACATGAAAAGCTTTTACTGGAACTGGTGGTGATGAAGGAATGGACATGGTGTATAAGCCATCTTTATTCGGTCCTCAATAGATCTCCCTCTTTGTCTTCAAATCCTTCAAAACAAAGTGGTTAGCAAAAAATTCAAAGGAGACAGGATTGGAGCGGGTTAGAGATGATACAGATAACAAGTTATTGATTGTTTTAGGAACATGAAGAATATCACGAAAATGAACTTTTGAATTAGAAAAATGAATCTTTGAATGACCAATACGAGAGATAGGAATTTTGTTTCCATTACCTACTGTAACCTCTTCTGGACCGTTATATTCTGAATGAATTGCTAGATTTCCCAGATCCAAAGTTAGATGATGAGTTACACTAGAATCAACAAGCCAATCAGTCGAGCTAGAGTTGGATGTAGCAGCCACGTTGGAAGCTGGTTTGAAGGAGTTTCTAGAGTTGCGGTTCATTTTTGGGGATGGACACTGCCTTGCAATATGACCAGTTCCTTTACAGTTATGGCAAGTTAAGGAACCGACATCAAGAGGAGCAGCAGTTGTGGTGTTTGATCGACTGGATTGCTGATGGTGATAGCTGCCACGACCATGTCCTCTACCACGAACATTGCTTCGTGCTGAAAAGTTCATAGATGGTGTGAAAGATGAAACAGAGGATTCATGAGAAAGCTGTCTTTCCTCACTTAAGAGCAACCCAGTCAAGTCATCAATGAAACAGACTCCAATCGGGCTTTAAGAGCACGTACAAATGGACGATATGTAGAACCAAGGCCATCAAGTATTGCTTCTACCAGATCATCTTCAAGAACTGGATGCTGGAGAGCAGTGAGTTGGTCACTGATGAGTTTGGCAGATTGCAAATAACTCGAGATACTATCATTCTCTCGTCGTAGGTTGTGCAAACGATGCTTCAGATCTCTTATTTGAGATTGAGATCCAATGGAATAAGCTTTGGCAAGCCATGTCCAAGTTGCACTTGTTGTTTCAGCTCCAACAACTTGAGGTAGGACTCCATCAGACAATGATGAAATGATCCAGCTAAGGACCTGCTGGTCCTGTTGTTCCCACACTTCATATGCCGAATTAACAGCTCCGGTGGGCAAATCCTTGGGAGGAGGAGGATGAATGGTTGCATCAACATGATGTGCCAACCTTTGACCTTTCAAGAGAGGCATTAGCTGCGTTTTTCACAGCAAATAATTAGTTGAGGTGAGTTTGTGGGAAATTTGAAGAGTAACGGGATGAACAAAATTAAGGGTGGGAGCAGTGGTGTTTTCGGTTCTTGGGTTGCTGCCATTAGTGGCCATTTGCTCTCGTTTTTGAGGAAAAAGAAAAAGGTTCAGGGTTGTTAGACCTCTACAAGCTCTGATACCATGAAAGAGTTTAATCCTCAGTGAATAATTTTATTGAAGCATTGGGTATAAAAGGAGATATACAGAGGTAGTTACAACAGAAAGTTAAATTTGAACTACAGCAGATATAAACCAAATTGTAGACCAATTCAAACATAATATTTCCCTATTATTTTGCATAACAGAATCAGTCCCCTATCATAATTCACACAAACAGGGTGCAACCTATAAAATTTCTCAAATAGAACAAGGGTTAATTGCTAAAATTCCTCCAATCTATGATTTTGTTTTCATTTTAGCCCCCATACCATGTGAATGCTCAATGTAATTAGTATTTATAAAGTATCACTTTAACAACTTAAGTTATAACAATATCTCAACTAAATATTTGAAAACGCTAACAAATGGAATGTATTGGTTTTGTACTAATTTTGGTAGTTTTTTCGTTAGTTTTGATGTTGTGTGAAGCTACAACAGCACAGTTGAATCCCACACGCTCTCTTTCACATCCTTCCACACTAAAACAAACATTACTGTAAATGTTTGAAGTTGACAAGAATCTAAAAGAAATAAGAATTCCTATTTAGTATAGGAAGATGAAAGTCTTTTAGAAACAACTACTCCAATCCAAATTAGAAAAAATTCAGACATATCCAACAATTTTGATGACTGGAAGACTTGCAAAATACTGAATGGGAAGATTGGACAGTTGAATTCTGCAATAGACGAAGTTTCTGCTCAACTTCATGCAGATGATACCAGAATCCAATTGAGCTTCCACATTAGAAAATTAAAATCTTAATCAAATCCGATTGTTATAAATTTTTCTTGAACTACCATACTTCCCTTCGCCATTGTAAAAATTGCTAAAAAATATTATAATAAATGACCAAATACCTAATATCTATTTTTTTTCCTTCATGAAACCGCTAAAATATTTAACAACATTTATATACGAAATTCCTTAAACTTTTATTCATGCATAATTTAAGCAATTAAAAAACATTATAATTATAAATTTCTTTATAAAAAATTTATCTTGCAACTTCATAATCATAACACTTAAAGAATAAATCATAATCCCTACAAGTTACGGGTCAATTTCACCCATGGTCACTGAACTTAGGCCATATTACCCAAAAGTAACTGACTTATTTTTTCTAACATAAATGTCACTGAACTTAGTACCTTTTTTCATAAAAGTCATGTTCACCGGTTTCCGGCGACGATCTTGGCCGGAATGCTGACGTGGCAGTCCTTTGCCGGAATGATGACGTGGCACGCCACGTCAGCAACCCTTGCCGAAATGATGATGTGGCACGCCACGTCATCCGCCACGTCATCCGCCACGTCACGTGAAGATGCCACGTCAGCCGCCATGTCGCCTGTGGAAATAAACAAATGAGAAAATGACACATGTCAACCCATTTGCCTTAACCAAATCCAAATTGGGTCATCCATCCAAATTGGGTCTTGCTAAGGTAATGGGCCTCCAACCTTATAAACCCATGCCACTCCCTTTCTCTTTCCAATGTGGGATATGGGAAGTTTGAGAACATGATATTTTCATGGTTTTTCTAGCTTTTTTAACCATTGAATCCATCACATTTTCATATTTTTTTTGCTTTAACCATTTCTAATTCTTTCATGGGATGTGTATGTGATGGTTAAAGCCAAAAAAACCATGAAAATGTGATGGATTCAATGGTTAAAAAAGTAAGAAAAACCATGAAAAAAGAATAATCTTCTCAAACTTTATTTTTTCATGGTTTTTCTTGCTTTCTTAACCATTGAATCCATCACATTTTTATAATTTTTTTGGCTTTAACCATCACATACACATCCCATGAAAGAATTAGAAATGGTTAAAGCAAAAAAAATTATGAAAATGTGATGGATTCAATGGTTAAAAAAGCTAGAAAAACCATGAAAATATCATGTTCTCAAACTTCCCATATCCCACATTGGAAAGAGAAAGGGAGTGGCATGGGTTTATAAGGTTGGAGGCCCATTACCTTAGCAAGACCCAATTTGGATTTGGTTAAGGCAAATGGGTTGACATGTGTCATTTTCTCATTTGTTTATTTCAACAGGTGACATGGCGGCTGACGTGGCATCTTCACGTGACGTGGCGGATGACGTGGCGTGCCACGTCATCATTTCGGCAAGGGTTGCTGACGTGGCGGATGACGTGGCGTGCCACGTCATCATTCCGGCAAAGGACTGCCGGCCAAGATCGTCGCCGGAAACCGGTGAACATGACTTTTATGAAAAAAGGTACTAAGTTCAGTG
>JBBPFJ010000789.1:0-20161 GCA_037975025.1 Excoecaria agallocha | reverse complement strand
CCTATATTAAGGGCATTCACCCAAAAACAAGGGCAAATGCCCTCTCCATCTCCTCTCCAAGTTGGATTTTGCAGCCCTTCAAGCGTCCAGGTAAGTTCCTACAATTATAAATTTTATTTTCTTATTTAATATATAAATTAGAAATTATAATATACACTTATTATAAATCAAGAAGTTATAATGTTTTTAGTTATTTTGTATTTATAATGTAGAATTTTTTATTACATTGTTGTACTTGATTTAAGTAGATTAGTGAAATATTAATAATAAAAAGTTAATAGGATAATTAGACTTGTTTGAAAATTTTATAATAATAGAAAATTATTTAATATGATTTTTAAAATTGATTAAATGAATTAAATTGTTATGTTAGTAAAAGTTGCTACGAAAAAAAATATTGTTGCATGAATTAATTGTTATAATGTTAAAAATTGTTAGTATTTTATTAATTTATATTTGACAAGTTTTATATATTAGATTATTTTGTGATATGCGAAAAAAGCAAATTAATATATAATGTTAAAAATTGAAAATGTAGTATAAAATGAAAAATAAAATAATATGTTAAAACAATAATTAAACTATCAACTTATTATTTAATTTATTATTACAATTATTATAATTTTATTATTATTATTATTATTATTATTACATATAATGTAGGGTATCAAAATTATTTGCGCTATATTTTTTTAATTTATTATTGATTTTTATCAAAAATTGAATAGAAATTAAAAAATATCTTATATTAGTTATATAGGTTTATACAAAAAAGGAACAATTTAAAAATCAGGAACATATTAATCCGGGACCAATTGAAAATGATATTCTGATGCTATAGCACAAACATCAAGCAGATGTTGTTTGGAATGGAACGGTAAATATATTTTATAGCTAAAAATAATTTATCATAAGTTATCATGGATAAATGACTAATAATTTATATTTTTATTAGGTTTAATATAATGTGTTGCTAGCCTGTCGAGTCAGCATGAGCAGTCATTATAGAAATATTGATGAGCGAATTATTTCATATTTACGAATAACGGATATTTTTGGAGTATCACAAATTGGAAGCATGCAAGTTAACTCTGAATTAATAACAACACTTGTTGAGAGGTGGTGACCAGAGACACACACATTTTATCTTGATGTAGGTGAAGCCACAATCACTCTTCAGGATATTATTGTACTCACCGGATTACCCATAGAAGGGTGTGCTGTGACCGAGCATTTATACCATAATTGGCATGAGTTTTGCGACCATCTTTTAGATCATGTTCCTGAGGAAAATAATTTAAGAGGGAACACTGTTAAATTGATATGGTTGTCCAAATATTTTAATACAATGCTTGCCGATGCATCTGAGTACCAGATACAATGTTTTACTCGAGCGTGGATTCTTCGTTGTATATGAGGTTTATTATGTCCGGGATAGTCTAATAATCGTATACATTTGATGTGGTTTCCCTTATTGGAGAATTTAGAAGTTGTTGGTGAGTATAGTTACGATTTCGCAGTTCTCGCATGGTTGTATAGAGAGCTATGTCGTGCTACGAAACCGAATACAAATTCTGTTGGCGGCTACCTTCAATTATTATAAATGTGGGCCTGGAAAAGGCTACCTCATATTCAGCCATCATTTGTCCACCCTTATATTTTGGATCAGTCAATGCCTTACGGGTACAGGTAAATTTTATTCTATATTTATGAACTAAATATATTAATAAGTTTATTTTAGCTTTCTGAATTATTTTTGATCAGGTGGAGATCACAATTGAATATCAGCAAAAATAATAGTAAAGATATATTCGAGTACCGTCTAAATTTTGATATTCAGCATGACGATCAGGTTTGTATGTAGTAATAAATTTTAATTATATTTTTTTATAATTCTTATAATACATATGAAAGTTTTTTTTGTAGATGGAATGGGAGCCATACAAGTTAGTGATAAGCTTGTTACCATAATTTTTTACAAATGAAAATGGTATTTGGACATCAGTTGTGCCACTTGTATGTTTTAATATTATTGAGTGACACCAACCCGATCGATGTTTAAGATAATTTGGAATGGACCAACCGATACCAGAGGCAGCCCAATTTAATGATAATGTGCACTCGATCGATTTACGAGGATATACTGATCATAATTGGCTTGAGAAATTTTTTAGTTTTATTCATGAGTAGAATAATCGACATAGTAGTTGCATTATGGATCCTCCTCTTTGTGCCCCTTTACATCACAGGTCACAATATATGCAATAGTATACATCACGCACAAGACAGTGGATAACCCCGATTGGAGCCTCCATCGGTGCATCGATATGATTAAATATAATTTTTGAAATATTTGACTAATAATATTGAAAAATATTAATAACGTTAACATTTTTTGCATGTAGGCTGATCAAGCTGAATGAATCAGACACACCGATATGGGTTTATCATCTACTACAGAATTTGATATTCGTATGACAGCGGATAATATATTGGGTGTTGTTGGTGCATTTGATAGACGGTTGACTAATTATCCCAGGCAGCCTGTTTCTGAGATAATATAAATTCCACCGATGACCCATGCATTTGAAGATTTTCGTCAGTCAAGCTGTAACAAGAGAGGAATGTGAGAAAGATGTCCAACAGTTAAATCTAATATAACTGGACTTCAGCATGGTCTTGGACCTATGCAGTGGCCATATATTCATGATGATAGTTCTACTTCTTACAATTGGCAACCAGAAAGTCATCATCAATTATTTGATAGTGCAGGTGGATCATGCAGATGTAATGACTTTGAAACTGGGCCATCTAGATTGAATGTTGATCTGAATATCAGTTTGTCTTCAGCAGATCAACAGCTGTTTGATGTGCTTATACAGACGGGTCCATCACTTTCATACGAGTCCATACCATATGACCAAATGGGGCTACCTTTTCAATATCGTTCTAATCCAATTACCCAGGCTAGCCCATCTATGGAACAAGATGATTTTTTTAATGAATTATTTAGTGGTACAAATCTTGTCAATACACAGGGCTTAGTTGACCAGCCATTATACAGTGGTGGTTATAGTGATGTTATGCTAAATCCTCAATATCCAAATGTTGATGATACGAATGGTCAAACAGATATACATAGCAGTTCGAGTCGAAGTAGAAGTTTTGACTATTTTACTATATGTAAATAAATATGAACAAAAAGTTTTGTTTTTTTCTCGGACCCTTAGGAACAAATTTATATTATTATCATTAATTCGTAAATATTATAAGCACTTCGTAAATTATTTATTTGTCCATAAAATTAAAACAATAATACAATTTTATAATTAAAATCAATCATACAATTATGAACCCCTAAAATATTGACTCGACGATCCAATTTCTATTCTGCACGTTTTTTTGTTATGCCCCACTTGACCACACTTGCTACAATGAGTACCTGATCCCTTTTCTCAACGCTTTTTTTCATTTCGAATGCGATATATTTTTTGTCGACTTTTTTTTCTTTGCAACTCCATATCAAGAACAAATTTAGGTCCCCTATATTCAGGCCAGTATGCTTTATGTCCCATAGGTTGGAATTGGCCATCATAACATTTTCAGTGCCTCGGTGATGAAATAACAATTATCAACAAATTGGAACATATCAAGATGCCAGTGCCTGCAAGCTGCTATTGCATGTGAACATGACATTTTTGTTTCCTGAAACTTACCACACTCGCATTCACATTTTTTGAGACTAACAATATATGTATCTAACTCAACGTTTACCTCTAGTGCTTTTTAAGATATTATCTTGTACAACTTGAAACGGTTGTCATAATCAATGACAATATGAGAACGAGCCTTGTTCGCACGCTTTGTCATTATATCACAATAGGGAGACATGAAACGCAAGCCTTGCCCCATTTTAGCCATGTACATATCCCTTCATTGATTGAAAAATTTTACTAAGCGAGCAAAAACATATTCAATGATGGCAATAATTAGCATCATATGAACACCCTTCAAAGCACTATTAACACTCTCAACAATATTTGTAGTCATGTGCCCATATCAATAACCGCCATCCTCAGATAGTGTCCAACGATCCAATGATATCCTCATTGCCTAGTTATGGGAATCTTCATCGAGTTTCTTGATATTGTCCATCCTTTGAAATTGGGCCCCTAAATAAATATGAAATATTTATATCATAAAATTAATTGATATGAATAAGATATGTTAAAATGCATAACTCTTACCAGCCTTGTAAAGAAGATTTTTTATTGTTTCATTCTTGAAGTGTGTGTTGTAATAGCTGACGAAGTGCCGTAGATAGAATCCATGGAAGGATAACTGTTCTTTCTATTCACTTCTTTCATCTCTAAATATTGCCATTATCCCAGCATGTCGATCATATATAACTGTAATGCCAACACATTGAGTGACATGCTTCCTAAGCATGGACATAAATCAAGTCCAGTTAGATTTATTTTCAGACTCAACAACAACAAAAGCAACTGGGAACAACATGTTGTTACCATCAATGGAGCTTGCTATAAGCAGGGTTTGTTGAAATTTTTCAGTAAAAAATGTACCATCTATAAACAAAATGGGTTAAAGTGAACATATCCATTTATGGCTAGTTTAAAACTCCAAAAAAGCTGTTGAAATTGCTTTACATTGGAGTCTTGTGTTTCATGAACCACAAACTCAAAAATAGTTTCAGGATTATAGGTTTGTAAAGCAATTAAAAAACTTGACAACTTTTCATATGATTCAACATAATTACCAAATATACACTATATTGTTCTCATCTTTGCATACCATGCCTTGCGGTATGATACTTCAAAATTATATTGTTGCTTAATAGCCGCAATAATAACATCAATAGATAGAGTGGGTTGTTTACTTACCATACCCATAATGCAATTGTGAATTATTTCAGAACCCAGTTGTCGATGATCCATTGATACATTGGAAGCAAGGCATGAATGTGATCCCTGAAACCTTGTGATAGTCCAAAAAGGACTATTTCATGCTCTGGATGCTCTTAATCTCCATACACAACCGTCATCCACCTGAATGCAGCGGACAACCCAATACTGCAGCTTCGATTATACAACTCTAAAATTCACATTCCTCATTATTGAATATTTTTTCACACATGATTTTACTTCATTCTTATTGTGAAAAACCATTCCGATAGATAACTCAGACACACTATCCCAGGTCTTAAATTGGACATCTTCAAAAAGATCAACTTGGGATGCTTCAAAATTAATTTGTGAATAATGTTCCGACGGGAACACAAAATTATCCATTTTTGTCTCTTCAATTGGATGCATGGATGCTAATGGACTGGCAAATTCAGTTTCATCAAAATTTTTGCCATCGCTGTCTGTTTGCATGTTGACAGTTTCAGCCTTTACATCATCGTTAGGTGAGACATAATCATTGAATATTGGAACATCTTCAATATCATCATCATCCCCCAAATGAATTAACGATTCATTTTCACCATCTGCATTAATGAAATTATATCATGTATCCTCGTTTGCATTCATATTTTGAGTATTGCCAAAAATGCTATCACACAGTAAATCAACATCTCTTCTATTATAAGACTACCATTGTTGACTAGCACATACATCTGTAACCTGCTGAGTATAAGGCTGTTGATTGATATCAGGAATATGGAATATAGAATAGCATTGACTTTCATCATAAACATGCGAACTGGAATCTCGTTGACTATCATTAGGTACATGGAAAACAAATCACCGATGACTTACATCTAGGACATGGGGAATAGAACGCCTAGGTTCACTGTCGAGCTGTGTAACATGACCTCGCTCTACACCATTTATCTGAACAAAATTTCTCTTCGTTGAACAACTTCTCCGTCTATTTCCAAAAAGTAATTTACTAAAAAAATCACCTACCCTTCGAGTAATTGACCGTTTGGGTTGAATCATTCTTCCTGTATGTACCTAACTAACTGATCGTCGTAATTGACCTTCTCCTGATGTTATGCTTGTCTGCGTTCCAATTAAATCACCATCCCATCTATCATTATCTTAACGACTGATAGACTGTGTAGACTGACTAGGCAAAATTTCATTAAATAATTGATGATGACCTGCCTCAAAGTTTTTCCTCTCCAAAGCCTCACTTGTAAATTGATATTCGTGTTCATATGTTGGTCTACTGGCTCTTGCACCCTCCTCACCAAGTACAATAATTATTTTCACCAAATTGTAATCATCATATCTCCTTAAATTATCATAAATTATATTTATGTCATTGTCTTTCGCCAAATCAACCGACGTCCAACATAACGATTATCGGTTGTACATTGAGCTCTTATAAATAATTCTGGCAATCACATCATTCATACCTAAACCCAATTTCACGTGAATTTTATGGATCAATTTCGGAAGAGTCGGCCTATTTTTAACTCTCATCCTCCTTGTAATAGCATTCAGACCAGATACGTTATATTGAAAATTCGATGCTCCAACACTAATTTTTCCTCTCGTGTGCACATAAAAATCAGTATATGCCAACATCTTTCAATAACCTACCGTTGAAATAATATTATAATATATTTTAAATAATAATAATAATAATATTATTATTATTAAATTTAATAAAAAACAAATTTAATATCGATAATAATAATAATAATATTCAAAAATTTAATAACAATAATAACAATATTAATAATAAATTTAATATAAATAACAAATTTAATATTGATAATAATAATAATAATAATAATAATAATAAAATTTAATTACAATAATAATAATAATAATAATAATAATAATAATAATAATAATAATAATAATAAGAAGAAGAAGAAGAAGAAGAAGAAGAAGAAGAAGAAGAAGAAGAAGAAGAAAATTAATATCTATAGTTATAATAATAATAATAATAATAATAATAATAATAATAATAATAATAATTTTAAAAAATTTAATAACAATAACAATATTAATATCTACAATAACTTCTATAATAATAATAATAACAATAACAATATTAATATCTATTATACTTTTATAATAATAATAATAATAATAATAATTATTATTATTATTATTATAACAAACTTAATTACTACACTAATATTAATAATAATAACAATAATAATATTAGAAAATTACTAACTAACAAAATATATATAATATTAACAACAAAAAACGATAATAGTAATAATATCAACACATATTCATAATTTATATAATAATTTTTTTTATATACATTATAAAAAATAAATATATTTAATTTATTAACTTACCTTATTTTGAGAGTACAACTATAATTTTCGTAACTTGTTATTCCAACTTTTGAATTTAATTCTGCATTACAGTTAATAAATTTAACATTATTATATAAGTAACCTAAAATTAATAATATTAAATTACAAATCAAAATTTATTAAATTGTATTTACCTTTCAAAATATTGTTGAAAATATATTATTAACCTGAAAAAATATTTTCGTAACTTATCAAATGCATGTTAAGAAATATAAATTGATAATCTGTAATTGAAAGCAATCATCAATATTTATATAGGCACGAAAAAAATTTTCATTCAACTGAATAATGGAGGATGGATTCAATTTCAGGCTGAAATCGCTGGCTTCTGCAGCTGTTTTAGAGCTTGAAACTGTAACAATTTTCAGCGGTTTCAGACTCTAAAATTATTGAAACAGCCAGCGATTTCAATCTAAAACTGAGCCTTCTCTTCTATCCACTGATAAAACTGTTTCATGTGGTAATGGTTTTAGAATAACACTTTAAATATATAAATAAATTCTAATACATATCAATTACATAAATAATTATTTAAAATACATTATTTAAAAAAATATCTCTACAGTTCTCTCCTGACTTTGACCTTAATTCTTTGGTAAAATACTAAAAATCTGTATCTGATATTATTAATTGTCCGTTAGTCCTCAAACAGCTGACTAATTCTAGTACTCCAGTTTGACAAGACAGCTCGATCAACGGAGTGTTTACTGCAGATCTCAAGATAAGTTGCATTTAATTGGGAGAGTACGAAAGCCAGGGGCACAGCATTTTCAATTCACACTTCACCTGGATTTTACTTTTATTTCTATTTTTTTCAATAAAGAAACAGAAAACATGCGTAATTACTGCATTTATCTACAGTCTTACATAAAAATCATAATAATCTTCATTAGTTTTGAGCTTGAAGAATTATTACAATAATTGGTAGTAATTAAAGAGATAAACTTGTATTTTCTGTGGAAAATATTAACAAAAAAGGAATGTTTATTATGCGTGTGTGGATAAAGATGGATGAAGGAGAAAGAGGAGGTAAAGGCCCGTGAAGAGAGAGGGAGGAATGCACGTGAAATAGATATGCAAAAGAGGGAATGCTGTTAAGATCAGTTGTATGATTCAAGTTAATTGATGTACGCGACTTGCAATTGCATAGCCGACAACAGTACTGCTTTGTTTTTAACTAAATTCGGTGTGAATGCCTTGGTGCCCAGTTTAATGGGGTAAGAATAGAGACCAAAAGACAAAAGTGATCTCCGTCACATTCTGAAATCCGAAATAAGACAATAAAAATAATTATAAGCTTCCAAGTTGGAATTATTTGAGTAGGTCTCCTGTTATTAAAATTGGACCGGTTTAACTATAAATTACCAGTTGGTCCAATTGATTTTATGTATAAAAACCGCATTGGTAAAAAATTAGAATAAGCGTTATGAATCGGTCAAAAATCAATTAAACCAGTGAAAACCGGCTGAAATCGGAGGAAATCAGATGAAATTAGAAAATTTCCGTTTAAATCTGAAAATCAAAATTTGTCCAAAATATATACAATACTATTTTTTCCTAAAAAAATAAAATATAAGTATAAATATAAAATAATTGAAATTTAAGAAACTTTGACGAATTTTTTATAAATAAAATAAAAGCTATAATTTATATTTGATAATTTTTTTGAATATTTGTAATTTTTTATTATATTTATATTAAATTTTTGTTATGAATGTTGAATGACTTGAAAATATTGACTTGTTATTAATGTTTGATGATAAATTTATCTTTCTAAATTATTTTTATATAGTGATATTTTTATAATATTTATATAAAACTTTAAAACTAATATCATTTAAAAAAATTTGATTGAATTGTAACGAGCAGGTCAAACCAAAAGCCATTTGCCTCTTGGATTATTTATTCGGTTCGGTTTCAATAACATTTATCGTGACACACACCTTTCTTTTTAGTTTTGTTAACTTTGTTCCATGTTTCTTGCTTGCTCTCTGGTCTTGCCAACAAGAATCACAATACCAATGTGCAGAAAAACAACAAAAATGAAAAAGACAGCCCAAATGTTTTTAAATTGAATGTTTTGCCGTTGGGCTGGCATTAAGAGAACTGGTCGATGAATACAATAATAGTTGAAAATTGATTTTGTGAGTATGTAATTTTTTTACGAAATTAATAAATTCTTTTTGTAAGAAAATTTAATTTACTGATCTTATTGAAGTCGTGAGATTTTTATTTATAAAGTCGAAATCAATTGAAAATAATTTTTACGTATTTTTACGTGTGCATTTCTTCTAATCATTCCGTTGCTTTGTTTCGTCTGGATTTGGAAAAGTATTATTTTATATTTAAACGCCTAATTGTTTTTCCGATGGGTTTTTCAATACTTGCAAGGATGAGAGAGGAGGGGAGTTTTCATTTGGATTACCTAACTCCAGCTTTCTTGCAATTAATCAGAGGAGATTAAAATATTTTTTTTTTCACCTCCTAGAGATGTGATGGTGAGAGTTCTTCTCTTTTAATTAAAAATTTCAGATTTGAATTATGATAATAAATATATTTTTTTTATAAAATACTTAAAAAGAAATTATTTACTTTTTTTTATTGGTTCGGATTAATCATGTCAATAGATTTTATATACAAAATAATTTATAAAAAATAAAAATTTTAACTTCTTCTTTTGTTTTCAAAATAAATGGGGCAATGTCATGTGGGCTATCCCGAATCTATCAGTAATAGGAAAATTCGTCCTTTGTAAGATCGTTTGATGCTTAAAAAGAAAATTGTCATTATATTTTACTTCAAGTCCATAATAATAGGTTTGAATTCCCTAATTTCTTAAATTTAAAAAAAAAAGTTACTAAAATTTTGTTATTCAAAATTTATTTATTCGATTAATTTTAATTCACATAAAATAATATATAAATAAGATGAAATGCTTTTCATAAATATTTAATAAAAATATTTTATATTCAAAATTGGAATCCAAAAATTTTAATGAAAAATATCTTAATTTTTAGGCTTGACAATTTTTATTAATTTTTTATAGAAAAAATTATTCATTAATGGCTTCTCACACTGACTTTATTTTTCTTCCTATAATTATAATCTGCAATGTTATTAAAATCGGATCAAATAAAGAACCGAATAGCTCAATGGTTCGTGGTTCGACCAATTTATTGGGATTTAACCGGGTTTTTTATTTTTTAAAAAATATATTATTTTTTAAGTTTTATATAAATATTATGAAAATATCACTATATAAAAAAATTAAAAATAGTTTAGAAAAATATATTTATCATCAAACATTAATAATAAGACTATATTTTCAAGTCATTCAATATTTATAATAAAAATTTAAGATAAATATAGTAAAAAATTATAAATTTTTAAAGAAATTTTTCAAATATAAATTATAAAATTTTATTTTATTCATAAAAAATTCATTAAATTGTTTGAATTTTAATTATTTTGTATTTATAATTTTATTTTATTTTTTTCCATAAAAAATAATATTGTATAAATATTTTGGACAAAAAGTTGGTTTTTCTAAAATCAAACTGGTTTTTTATCATTTAATTCGGTTTTCTCCAGTTTTATCTTGGTTTAACCGGTTTTTTGGCGGTTTGAAACAGTATCTTCCGGTTTTTATACAATTCGGTTTTCATCCATTGAACCAACAGGATCGGTCGATGGTTCGCGATTAAACCGGTTCGACCGTCCGGTCCGGTTTTAATAACTATGATAATCTGACAACTAATAATGATGAGGTTTCCATTGCGGATTTTTCATCTTTTTATTTTTTCCTTCCATGGACTCCGGTCTTTAATAAGTGGCTTCTTTTGACGTGTTTGGTCGGTTAAGGTATTGCATCCACTGGAAGCCACGTAGCCTTTATAATTTATAAATATATTAAGCCAATTATTAATTATGAATTTATAATAATAACGAAGATGAAGTGGGACTCTTGTAGACAGGGCAAGCAAGAAAAGAACAATGTAACAGGTAGATTGCAAGCTAAGCCAAGGCCAACGCAAATAATCTTCGAGCATTGTGCGTCAAGTAAAAATAACAGCTTAAGCAACGCCTCAACTGATGGATTAAAGGGTGAAGGTGTAGGTTGGCAGAATGGAACTTTCTATTTGTTGGATTAATTGTTGATATTGACGTTGATTTAAGGCGTCAACCATACCATCATTATTTCAGTTGAAGATCAACTTTAGTATTAATCATGGAAAGACTTTAGAGATTTTATTTTAAATAAGTCCACCTAAAAACCAAGGAGAAGTTGAGGGTCAACTTTAGAGCATTCGTATCACTATCGATTCCCAATATATGATGTTGTGCGCCTTGCACTTGTCTTCTTCATTCATAATCACCTCATTTTATCAACTTTATAATTATTATTCGTATTACACAACTCTTTATATTCAAAGCAAATGCATTCAAAATTATTAATACTATTAAATTAATTAATAGTATTATGTATTATGTCATATTGACATACCGTATGATGATTGTGTTAATATGGCGTATCATACTACACGTGATATATATTCTTCGTAACTTAGTGACATATCTACATATTTGTTATGCTTATATAGAGTGGCACATCATACTGCAGGTAAATCTTCTATTAAATTAATAAATCAATTTATTTATAATGAGAAAGAAAGAAAGTGAGCAGGGTTCTAAGTTGGACAATGGTTTGAGAATTTTCATCGACCAATGCAGTGTCCGACTCCTGCAGCACGCGCAAGCAATTTTATGTTTGGGGAGAGAGGGTTTGCTTGTGAAGATGACAAGTCTCCCAGCTGCACACAAACTTTGTTGACTTAGTTTGGTTTGCGTTTCATTTGCTATAATTGTTTTGTGAATCGAAATTAATACAAATCAAAGTATAATATCCTTATATATTGATATTCGGATCGATAATTGATCCGTCTAACAATTTTTTTTGGGTAATAGCCGTCAGTGGAATGCATAGCTTCTTTGCAATTAGTGGGAATTAAACTGATCCATTAAGCATAGCTATAATTATAGCAAAGACAGGCATACCTCATTACCTCATAACTCAAAATCTAAACTCACCTAACTCTAAACACTAATAAATAAGATAATAAATAATGGAGCAGTGATTGGATGCATTGATACTAACTATACGCATCCATTTACATTATTCGATTAAGAATAAATAAATATTATTTTTTAATAAAACGGTACGTATTGATGCATATAGTTAGCATAATGCATTGTATTAATATTACAATTGGATTAAAAAAACAGATGCCGCATGTGTTATGAAATATCAATTCATATTTTTGAATAGAAACAAAGGTAGGTTAATTTCGTTTTCAATATGAACTCAACTTGTATATTTCTAATTGGCTTTTGGTTTAGTAGCATTTGAATAGGGAAGACCAACAGCTACCGGACCAATACCATTTATGACATTGATGTAATGCTGCCTTAACTCTTAACGAAGCAACTCTGTACCGTATTGCTAATCGCTAATTAAATAGACATTTATTTTATTTAACTCCTACCATTAATATCTTATAAATGTAATTAGTTCTAAAGCTGGTGGTTCTCTTGAAATTAGGGATGATCATTTTCTGTCCCGACGGAGAACTGCCTTGAATGCAGCAAAAAATTTTCAAAAATTTATTCCATGAGGGACGAGAACAGAAAATAATATTTTTTGATTTAAAATTCGAGATGAAGGCAAGAATTATGATCCTCACTTTGAAATTAAGTAATTATATTTATATAATTTAATTTTAATTATGTAAATTTTTAAAATTTATATTAATTTAATTTATGATTAAATTTAGATTTTTTAATTATTAAATATTATATTTTAATTATAATTAATTGTTGAAAAATATATTTTAGTTATAATTAATTTTTTTTTTAATTATTTTTAACTGAGAACGAGAATCCTGTGGGAACCGCCGGCGATACCAGCGCGGCAGAATCGGGAGGAATTTTTTCCGTAATCCTACCAGTCCCCGCCCCTGGTCATCCTTACTTGAAATTAACACAGAATTGGTTGCATTGAGCTGCCAAGTTTCTTTCGAAAAAATTTCAACTTTTGATTTTTGTTTCTTTGTTTAATATTTTATTTTGATACTGATGAAATTGGATACATTCTCGGTATCCTCTCACATTTCAAAAATTCCATAATTCTATAGGAATTATTTGAAAAAGAAAAAAAAAATGTAAGAGGCCTATGTAATACGTTATATGTTCATACAAAAATAGGTGAAAATTAAAGCCCATCTAACAAGAATTAAGCCATTAAAATTCTATAAATTAAGCGGCTTAATTAAGGTCGGCCCATTTGCCACCGTAATTTAAGCCCATAGTAAAAGATTGACAAAACAGCATTAATGTCGGCCCATTTTCCACCGTAATTTAAGCTCATAGTAAAAGATTGACAAAACAGCATTAAGGTCGGCCCAACTCTGCTTTTGTTTACAAAGAAAGAAAGGAAGGAAGAAGAGATTGATGGCTTTTGCATCCATAATAGAAATCATTTTACAAAGGATCTATGAATCTTTTTATTAAGATTTCAAATCTCGATCAAAATTTCAACAATATTGTGTACTTCTGTTCTGATTTTATTCCATGTTCCATTAATTAATTTTATCCAAACATGGTGCAATAAGGATTATGGAGAGTGGTGGTTCGATGATCAACAAACAGCAGAAATTCAAACATTTTCTTATTATATTACATCAAAAATTGTCTTTTACGATATTTCATGAGATGGAATAACGATTATATGGATGCACATAAAATGTTATAACAGTACAATACACATATGCCAAAACCATCTTTTTTTTTTAACAATTACTCGATTCGTAAATCATACTGTGTATCATTTATATTAGTTATCTTTGGTTAGGCGATATGTAACTTATGTACAATGTATATATTCATTTAATTCAAGAATTCATGCTACATACAAACCCTTTATTTTTATGGAATTGTACTATAATACATAAATCAATCATCCCAATTTTTTTTTAAATCTTTTATCTAATTTCTTAATTTTAGATAAGATTGCGGGTTGATTTTGTGTTATATTTTAATTATGTGTGCGAAAATCGAATATAAAACCTTGAAAAAGAAAAAAAAATATATTTCAATTAGAAGGAAAACTGAAAAGGAAATTAAGAAACAGCCATAATATTTCAATTTTTAAAAAAAAACCCTATTCTTTTCCATAATTAAAAATATTATATGTACTTTAATTGATCTAACTTTTTTTTTGGGTCATCACTTTAATTCTAACTTGTAAGAAGGGTTATTAGTGTTTGATATTGCAACGATGACTGGATCAAAAGTTTGATTCAGTAAAAGAGACATTACGTGGAAAGCCACAATTGGCTTAAAATACTCGTGAAAAAGAACACAAGTTGATTAGTTGTTGTTGAAGAAGACTAGTTATACTTAGAACACGTACATGTGTCCTAATGATGGATAACTTAATTATGTTTTTTTTTCCTTTTCTTATTACAACTATTTTAATAAGCAACTCAAGTTAAATCAAGATTTTGATATTAAAAGAATTTGAAAAGTTGTGAGTGCGTTTTTCAAATTTATCGTGCCAGCTTACAGTTTGAACCTTTTTAGCCCGCTGGAAGCTGCCTGGAACCTGGGAACCAAGTCTAATTAGCAGTTGTCACATTTATACCTTTTCTTCAATTGAATTGACTAAGAAATATTAAACCCAGTTGAACTTTCAATCTCGTGAAATTTCTAGGAATGGAGAATCGATCCGCTTATCCATATCTCTAAATCTGTGACAGCCTAAATGCCAGCATGTTTTCCTGCTGTTATATATGCAACTTTTGTCTTTATAACTACGCAAAGACAAAGTTGAACTACTACCCTCGGAATTAATTCTACCAACAACAAAACTGACAGATCCGATTAACTATAATTTTAAGGTAATCCTCCCTCCACAAATAAAAAACTCATTAATTATTCTGATAGTTTATAATTAACGAATAAATTGGTTAAAAATATAAGTAAAATTGAAAATAGAACAAGTAATTGGAATAAAATGTCAACATATACGCCACTTTTTGTAGCTGGACACTTAATTTTTAATAACAAATTTTTGTTTTCCTCCATATATGTAACATAATTCCCAATAATGTACAGAAGAAAAGAAAAAACACATTTCTGCTTTTACATATAGTATTTTTCCTTCATGGTTTCGTTTCTTAATTTTTCTTTCTGTATTAAGATTCTAACCTAAAAATAATGGAAAAGAAAAATTAATCAAGAAACTAGATGATAATATGGTAAAATAAAATAACCCTAGCTAGTAATGTTCATCATCCTTTCTCTGGTGGTCCTAGAGTGAACTAAACCCTCTTGTATTTTCTTATTTCTTGGACGGAGAAGCTTGGACAGAAACCCATCTTTCTTCTTATCATCAATCTTCTCTTTACTGCCTCTTTTTCTTGAAATAAAGACCAAAGATCTACTCTTGGTAAGCACATTCTTGCCACTTAACAAGAAAGATAAAGATCCTTTCCCATTGCTGTTACATCGAATCCGGTGCAATGGAGAGGAGCAAGAAGAACAGGAAGACGATGAAGAATAAGAAGAAAGTGAAGAAAAAGAAGAAGAAAGAGAACCATCCATTGTAGCAGAAGAAGAAGCACGTGATGAGCTAGTAGAAAGCTGAGAAAGCTTTTCATTCAAACAAATGGAGCAAACGCCAGGCGATTGCTTGTGCTTAGGGTGTTTTTTGCACCTACCGTCAGGCTTGGGACGAGTCATAGCTTCTTTTGAATGTCTCTTTAGGTACCCCATTTTGGCAATTAGGCAATGTTTTTGGTATTCATGTGTTTATATAGATATATAAAGGGGTTTTCGATGATAGTTCATGGAAGGTTTCTTTGGGATTTCTTTTGAGGAAAAAAAAAAAAAAAAAGCAGCTTTTGACGGTTTGTGTGAGAGGGAGAATTTGACAAGTTGGCGGTTGAGACTAAATGAATGGTCAAGATGAGAGGTGGTTGGTGGGGTCCGTGGAGTCGGTGGCTGTGATTTGTTGGCATGGATGAAGTGGTATAGAATGGAAAATATTAATTCTGTGGGGGCGGCGTTGAAAATCAGCTTTGCTGTACCGGTCTTTATTTTCTTGTAATTTCTGGGAGCAATTAAAAATTTTATAATTAAAAGGAAATATGGGATGAAAGCGATGTACAGGAGGAAAAAAATAAAATCAGAGTGTGAAAACGGCGCCGTGTTGTATGGAATAAGGACTTGTTTAGATTTTTGCAAGAGAATAAACATTGTAAAAAGAACTTCCCTGGAAGCACGCCTGAAAAAAGCCTCTGGGCAAAGGAGTGCCCTGACCAATAAACTTATGCCACGTTTCCTCCTCTGCGGGTAATTAACTTATGCCAGGTCAACGTAAAATAATACGGCATTAAAATCTTTATCATTTAAACCAATTTTATAAAACAAATTTCTATATAAAAAAAAAAGAAATAAATTAACGAGAAGCTTTTTTTTTTTGTCGAAAATAAAAATTGAAGAATGACTTCACAAGTAAAGTGGGGAACAATCAAAGCAACCATTTTTTCTTTTATTATGCTATAATATTTACTATGTATACATTTTTCATGCCTTGCATAATAAGTTTACTTTATAAATTTTTTTTATTATTTGATTAAACCATTTAGTCAAGGTGGATCCACCCATTAAAATGTTTTTGATTGAATTATCATTATCTTAATTCAATACAAATTTCTTTAATCATCTACCAAATAAATTTTAATATTATATATAGTATGTAAATTGTGCGAAATTTATTATCTTAAGTCATTACTTACTGCTTTCAGTTATGAAATAAATAAAATAAAATTCTTACTGCTTGCTATCAAGCCATCTGCCATGTCATTATATCTCATGTCGAGAAAATTACTAGGTCATGAAAATGTGTCCATAACTCCATCTTCCATTTCGTCTTATGCCAAGCCAATATTTATGTATCGATCCTATACTGGATAAAATCACATCTTTAAAATGTGACAAAATTTATTATGGACCCATTAATTTATTTTCTTTTCGAAAAAATAAAACCATATTCAGCTAGCAAGACCGCAAAAATTAAACCGCAATTAAAATGAAAAAAGTGAAAGTCCAAGAATGAGAAAGTGAGAGCACATCCTACTTAAGTTATCATTAATTATTTGACGCCACTTCTTCTTTTCTTTTCTTTCTTTTCCAACTTTATTTGCTCTAAATCCTGTATTTAATATTGAATTCTTAATTCCATAAATATTTTTTTCCACTTCTAGTGGGTGGGGATGCGACTATAGGGACCAGCAGCGCCTTTGTGACAATTTCTTGGCAGACAAACCCTACCCAAGAATGAAGAAAATGAAAAAAAAAAAAAAGAATCAGTTTAAGATATAAATATTTTTAAAAAAAAAGAGGAGGAGGAGGAAGAGAGATCTTAGCAGAAAGCCAGAAATAATGAGAACGTGTCTACTGATCTTGGACAGGCTTTTATTGCAACGCGGCTTCACACAGCTTGGACTTAGCTAACGTATATATATATATATATATATATATATATAATTATTTGCTATTTGAAATTCACTTATTCAATTTACTTGGGGCTGCTTGGAATAAAAGAATCGGAATTGTATAATTCATTTACAGGTGAATTTCATATGAAATTCATTCGTAAATGAATTCTTATACTTAGAATAAAATAATTAATATATAGAATTGAAAATAAATTACTTAATTTTATGCTTGGAATAAATGAAATTCATTTTTAATTTATTTTCTCAAATATCCTTTATATCAATTCAGTACATATAAAAAAATAATATAATATTATGTCTATAAAAATTATACCAAATAAGATACTAATTAACTATTTCAATTAATTTTATACAAAAAAAAATCAATTTGCAAAATATAAAAATAAAAGAAAATACTGATTTGGTAACATTGATTTAGAAATTGAGAAAGAAGATAGCAAAACACAAATTTAATTGAAAATTTGAGGAAAAAAAGAGAAAAAAAGTTAAAAACACATAAAACATATATATAATATAATAATAGTATTATGATCTTTCAAAACTTGAATCCTCAAAAATAAAGAATTCATTTGCAAATTCAACTTATTTTGATGGGATTTGATGAAAGTATAATGAATTTCATGAAATTTAATTAATGAAATTCAATTCCTAATTTTTTTGCATTCCAAACATGAAAAATTGAAATTATAAATAAATTTCATAAAATTTTATGAAATTCACTCATTCCAAACATAGCCTTAAATTCACATCAAACAAGTTTATGAATTTTTATCATTTTATTTCATCCCTAAAGGTTAACTAAGCATTCTTATATATTTTATCAATCTAATTAAGCTTAAGGCAACATAACATCCCTCCGTTTCATTCTCTAATTTCGTTAGTCGAAATAGGCTAAAGATTATAATGTTTCTCTAGCTATCAACCTGTGCAAAAACTGTCTTTAATCTAGTGATAAAAACTGAGTTCCTAAAACTATCATTAGATTCTGCTGTTATTCATTACAAATTATTTTGATTCTCGTCTCATGATCGCTGCAATATCAAACATCGTTTTTTTTTTTAGGTCTAAGGGACTCAAAACTTTGGAAAGTGCCCGTCACAGATCAAGATGAGCAGAAAAAAATAATGTGCCAGAAGGATTAAGATTACATCCAGCTATGCACTATGTTTCTTTCTCAATTGACCAGTATTATTCGATTAAAAATAGATGGCTTGTATTAAAGTCATCATTGTCGGTACGATGTAGTACAGTTCACTGACAATCCCACAGTATATTCCACCATTACCACATTACTTAATACCTAATAGTATACGGTTCATCACCTAATTATAAAAGAATAAAGAATACAAGGAACGCAAGTGAGAGAAATTTTGGCTGTGTGAAGAAAAAGGAAAATGAAATATAAAAATGTTATTCTCCCACCTCATATTTGGAACGAAGATCTTTAACATCTAACAGGGAAAAAGAAAATATTAGTGATGTTCACAAATTAAGATGCCGATATGGAGTAGATTCTTTTCTCAACAAGAGAAAAGAGCAACCTGTGAATCATTTTCTCCCTAAATTTTATTCCCCTCCATTTTCCACATGTACAGAGCTTAAAGTAAATAGTTTAGAAGAAAATAGATGATCATAAATCCATCCAGATCTCTGATAGCTGTGTAACGAACCATAATAATATACGAGCTACGTCTCACTAGGACATCGTTGATTGTCAAGGAAGAGGGGGAAAGAGCTACCATCTCTTTTCAATTTCCCACATTACTTTGAGCATAAAGTTTCTGGAAATTATTAATGCCATACATGTACTTTAAATAATCATGGTAAACTCAATAGTTTAAGAAGCCGTGAAACAGAGACCAACAAATTCACTTGGTTTCCTTCATATTAGCACTTCATATGACACTGTCAAATGTCTACCTTGAGTTCAGACCAAATCACCGGCTGCTTGACAATGTAGCAAGTGATCAGATACATGTTTTTCACTCTGTTTATTTGGATTCTTCAGAGGCTTCAGTTGTTTTAACTTCTATTGGACATTGGGACACATAAGGCTTGAGCTGAAACCAAGAGAAAATCTCTATCAGCTGAAAATGCAAACAGCTTATCCTCAAAATTTCCATAGAGCACTA
This sequence comes from Excoecaria agallocha, assembly GCA_037975025.1. Taxonomy (NCBI): domain Eukaryota; kingdom Viridiplantae; phylum Streptophyta; class Magnoliopsida; order Malpighiales; family Euphorbiaceae; genus Excoecaria; species Excoecaria agallocha. The sequence continues at coordinate 137 of JBBPFJ010000789.1, read as the reverse complement.
ACTTAACAGAGGAGATTGCATTGAGGAGGAAATTTACAACTGTTGATGTTCCCTTTGTCCGCAATTATCTTTGTCAGAGAGAATTTTATTGAGTGGGAATAACAGCGAACTGAGACCTAGAACATGGAATGGAAGCC
>JBBPFJ010000788.1:0-49246 GCA_037975025.1 Excoecaria agallocha | reverse complement strand
AGCTATTTTGAATTATGAATTTAATTGAGTAGATTTTCGTATCAATTTTTTCATTTTTTTTAATACAATAATATTTTTCAGTTAGTATTGGGTTAAAAACCCAAAGGAAAATCACAAACTTTTCACTAACAAAATGATGTAATTCTATAAAATATTAAAAAAGGAAAAATTAGAGTTTAGCAAGAAAATTAGTTGGAAGAAAAACTAAAATGCGGGCAGGACCATGCTGGTCCTAAAATGAGGTACACGCCAGGGTGCCAGGCAGTTAATACTAGTAATTTAGCGCCAAAAACTAAGGAGTCACGTGACGGGGGCAGTTGCTTAATGCAGAAAGTTACGGTGCCCGTAATTATGCGGTTCTGTTTTCGCCCTCAGAAAGTCACAAATTTTACGATTGTTTCCTTTTCCTAATAATTATTTTTACGCGTAAAATTTTTAGGGGTGAGAAAAAAATATATAAAAATATACCCAGAGTTTTTCTTTTTATTATTTTCACTAAATTATTTTTTTAAATATATATTCAATAGAGAATTATATTATTTGTTCCTCAAGGTTCCATATATTTATTATTATGACTTCATTGCAAAGAAATTTTATTTATTCTATGCTAACGTCCAAATTAAGTTTAATTTGACTTAAGCAACTAATAACTTAGTTTTGTGATAAAGGGGAGATCATCATAAGGCTTGTTGTATATTTCCTTCATCATTTTTTATCTGTCGTTTTTATTATTTTTATTAAAATTAAAAAATAATAAATAAACTAAAATTTAATATTAAATTACGTGATTAAAATTAAATTATCAAATCTTATTGGTTCTAATTTTATTGAAAAACAAAAAATAAATTGAAAAAATAAATTAAATTTTGACAGATAAATATAATTTGAATTTTATTCACAAGTAATTGATACAAAAAAATGGGAAAGTAATATTTGCTTAAATTTGGTATTGTATAAATTCAATTAAATAATCGAATTTATTCAAGATTTAATAAAAAGAAAACTTACCACCTCCACAACTTAAAGAAGTATTCTTGCTTTTTTATATTTTTTCTGAAATCTTATTCAGTTTTAAATCTTCCAGTATTATATAACTTTAGCTTTGTCTCTTCATCAAATGTTTATATCTTTTTATTTGTTCTTGTTCTTTTTTGCTTAATAGAATTCGACATTTCAGCAACACAAAATAACATAATTAGATGTATTATGATCAAATATTAATAGAACTTGACAGTGCTTATGATGGATAGTACAGCTGTTGCAATGTAACTTAGCGATTACAAATTACACACAAATAGGTAGAACCAAACTTTCTTTGTCAATAAAAACATAATTTGAAATAAAAAATTATGGGTAATGAACATATCACACAACAATTATATTAATTTTCTACTCCATTCATTTCATTTTAAAAAAATATTTTATCTATTTTATTTTTATAACATCCTTATCACTCAGATTTAACAAAATAGAGCAAATTGATCGAAAATTTTTTTTCCTAAATTCAGTTCTTTACTCATTTCCATTTACTTAACCTTTGTTTCCAATTCAATTCCATTATTATACCCTTAAATTTTATTGCCGTTGACCCATAACTGTCCGAAGTTACTATTCATTTTACAAAAATTCGGCAATATAACGGCTATAATTTTGACTAACCTCCTGAGATACAGACAATCACACAGCCTCTCAGAGATACAATAATTCAAATGTAATCCGTATTCACAAACCCATCCTCATATTCATAATCTAACAAGCTCATTCACATCCATATCATTACAACCTAATAATCATATATATAACTTTACATATTTACAAATTATGACCTTAATTGCAAATTCCAACACCTATACATATATATACATGTCATAAACAAAATTACTACCCTATATCAAAAACTCTTCTTCCAAAATGTGCATTAATGCTTCTGCTCTTCGGTACCTGCACGCAGTAAAATCTATGTGTTGAGCAAAAAATATGCTCAGCGGTGACTAACAATCATAATATTTTCCTTTACCAATATTATTTTATACATAAACCAAAAAGCAAATAAACTTATAATAATATTTTCAATTGATCACATTTTTCCCAATTTCATTTTAAAAGCAACTTTAATCATTTATTAGCAACTCCTTTTTACTTAATACTTAAACTTTTATTAAATTTTCAATTGAGTTCCTAATATCACACTTATTTTCAAAATTGCCCTTTTTGATCGATATTTACAAAATTACCATTAAATCCATTTAATTTCATTTTTACCCTATAACTTTACTCAAAAATTACAAATTTCTCCCTATTTTAACGTTTTCATGTAAAATTTTATTTTTGATCCTTATATCTTATAAAAATTTATTTTGACACTGTCGGGATATCAATTACCATTTTACCCTTATTAATCATTTCTTAATTATATTTACTCATTAAACGGCAACTTTGATAAAATTATAGTTTTGCCCCTAAACTTTTTATTTTCTTTCAATTAGGTCTTTTTTTCACTTTAAACTTCATTTTTATCTTTCTTTTCACTTTTACCTTATTTTTACTATAATGCCCATATTACAGTCCTGACATAAACTTTCAGATAGGATACACGGGACGTGAACTCCACAGGGCCACCACAGACTGAGAAATGACCCCGAAAGACCATTTTTCACAGAACAAATAAATACTATGGAGATCAGTGATCCTACCATAGCAAAACAAGTTACCATGACCTGCACCGCGATACAAATATTCCTATGGCCAACCAATTATATCCCGAGCTAGGTTTTGACTGTCTGACTATCACTAAGGGCACAATCTCGTTAAATTTCAATTCATTATTCCATTTTCTCACCATTTTATTATTTATCTTCATTTACTACAATTATCAGTCAAATCTTTTAATCTTTTTGCACAACTTGTGAATTATTTCACTATAATTCACCATAATTAACTATTATCTCATCAAATTATGCATTATCTTTCATTAATCCAACATTTCTATTACATAGATAAACAAAATTTGTCTCTAAAATATTCATTTAATTTTTATAAATTTTATAAAAATTCATGGATGTGTTATCTCCTCTCTATTATTCATTTAAGGTTTTATTTCACCAAATTACACCAAATAAACACTATTTATTCTTAGGGTAATATTCGGCCAACATAGGAAGTTCACCATATACAAGTCTAAAAATTAATTTAAGCATTCTATTACACTTATTCATGATCTAATTGCAATATTCTAGTGTCAATTTCAATTAAACATGCATATACTTAATTTTTTCTAAGTTACATAAAGGAAATTCATTCAAAATAAAGGGAAATGTTAGGATTTAGTAGCCACTAACCTCTTTTCCTTGGTCTAGCTTGCCTAGACTTTCTTTTCTTTCTCTTTGGCCTTGAGAGCTTGATTTTCCCCTTAAGAATCTAAGATGGCCGAATTTTCCACCATTAGAAACTCTAAGTTTTTTTATCTTATATGGTTAAATTGACACCAAAAATAGATTATAGGCATCACAAATTAGCTAAAAATACCAAAGAGATAATCTTTCTCTTAAGAAATCAACTTACCTCTTTGGACACCTAACCTTAAATCTTGGAATTTCTTTGCTTTATTGGCTTAAATCAAGTAATGGAGGTTTAATTAAACATCAATAGGGGTAAAATTAGAGTTGGGATGCTTGATTTTAGGGAGAAATTAAAGAAATTAAGAAGAAACTTTTGAGAGAAAAGGAGAGGGAGTGGTTCGCCAAGAAGAGGAAGAGAAAGTGGCTGAAAAATATTGAAATTTTGCATATTCTTCAGCCTTAAATACTCCTCTTAGTGGGCCAAAAATTGAGCCAAGTCTAATGGGCCTAACCCATTAACTTAAAGCCCAATAACTAACTATTAAAAACCCTAATTAAATTCTCCCACCTCCCAACTCCAATTCACTCCAATTTCAATTTCACCACTCTTAACACATTAAAAATATATGGTACACAAAATTTTGGCTCAATCGGAGTCTGTTATCTATACGATTTAATTAAATCGGTCCGATTCGACAACTATCGACATCACCGAAAAATTCATTTTTATACCAAAATATTATACGTAAAATTTCATTAAAATCTGCAAAATCTGACAATTTTTGGAGTTCATTTGCTATTTTTAAAAATTCAATCAAAATTGGTCAAATCTTGCTATTAAGAAAATTGACTTGCTAGCTTTTTCGTATTTTTGACTTTCGGATGCTTATTTGACTTCGATTTCACTTCAAATTTAAACCTTAAACTCACTATGACCAATACTTTTCGATTGTCAAATAAAATATTTTTCACTTTCGGGTACGATTTATAGTCTGGTAATCCTATTCACCATTGAAATTTATTGTTCATGACTAAGCCAGTGTTGAAGCCATTACAATTTTACCTCAGTTTAATTTTTTTTTCGAAATTTAAAAAATAAATTGATATATATATACTCATAATTATTATATATTTTATTAAATATTTTTTTATTATTTTTTATTTTTAACTAAAATTAAATAAAATTTTTAAAAATATAAAAAGATATTTTTTTAGTAACTATAATTTTGTTTATAAAATTTAAATATTTTTTAATTTTTGTAAAAAAGAAATATAATTTTTAAAATGGGATGGATGAAATATATTAAAAATGAATTTTCAAACGTGTCCTTTCTTAATGAAATGAAAGAGTTGCCGGTTGGTGAAAAGTTGCAGACAGATGATTAATCGAGTGGTTCGAAGAAAATTAAATCAAATTAATGCAGAAATCCATGCAAATTTCATTATTATTATTATTTTTTTGCTAATAATTAAATTTTATGGAACTGAAAAAAATAAAATGGTTGTTAAAAGGTCGTTCTATGTCTGCTGGATCGAAACAGATGTTCAAACAAAAATCAACAAATGCAAAATTAATCAAATGAATCCTCCCTTTTTCATTAGCTGATTAAATTAAAGTTTAGGTACTCTAACGCTAATTCGAATCATCGTTTGCCAATTTATTTGGTTCTAATTAATTTCAATAATTAATAATTTCAGGTTTAATTTTAAAATTCACACACCTACCAGAAAGCGAAACTTTCTCGGTAAAATATGTTTTTTCTTTTTAACAAATCAAGCCAGATCAATTATAATTTTCTCCAATAATTCGGTCCAACCAATCGGTTCACCATCCCGGTCAATGATGATGATGGCCTCTAAGGAAACGTAAAATTCAATCAATCTCTTTTTGCTGTGGTCAGTAAATTATAATAGTTGCTAATCACGGCACCATTAATGGATTATATAATGTCTTTGATTAAACTTTGCCTGAGGATTCTGATTAAAAAAAAAAGTTCAATAACTTGATTTCTATTTCTAACATAGGATTTTGAAAATATGCTAAGCAATATGAACAATATTTATTTTAAATTTCACTAAAAATGATCGTGAATTTCGTTACTATTACCCTTATTCTGTACTTAAGTAATTCATGAGAATCTACGACATTAAGCATGTGATTTCAGTCTCATCCAGATTTTTTCCATGGAACAATTATTGTTTTTATTTTTCATTTTGAATAAGAAAGGAAATAAATTAATGTTGCATCTGCAAACTGTCTGAATAGAATAAATGGATAAAAACAATGTTATGTTATGTAGTATTTAAATGTGAGACATCACATGAGCGAAGGTAGCTGCCTATTTGTCGTAAGCACAAAAAAACGATAAGGTCAATTCATCCTTAAAAGACATTCTCTGCCGAACTGCAAACTGTCATGTGCAAAATCTATGGGTACAAACTGCCCTTTGTTTTTGTTTCTTCCTTCAGCTTATTGCCCAAATCAATTAAGATCATATAACTACTCATCAAGGACTATCAACCCCTAATTGTCTCTTTCTCATGTAACCAAAAAAAAAAAAAAAATTATTTTTAAGTTTTGAATTCGAATTTTCATTTTTTTTAATTTTCGAAATTAATTGTACTCGTTCGGCCTTCCATAATAAAGATTTAATTAAGTTTGAATTCTAATCAAACCCTTACTTGTATATCTTGTATTGCAGAAAATCAAGAATTCAATAGCTAAGAATATCCACAGAGACAAAGTTGAATGTTACCCAAAGTTCTAATAATATATATTATGATTTTGATTTATATATATAATTATAATTAATTTTGTTGTGGTGTGTATATAAATCATAATAATAATAATAATAATATGAGGTGTGATGATAGCAATAATTTATCAACATCTCATACTTCCACGTGCGAGCAAAAGGGTCATAACTCATAATATTGGATCAGTCTTCTCTATTGGCCTTTTTTTTTTTCTTTTTTTTTTCCACATTATATTCCTATTTTTGGTGTACAAATTTCATTGAAAATTTTATTTTCTAAAATTTCCAATTATTTATAAGCAATTTCCCCGTTAAATTACAAAACAAAAATAATTCATCCTTTCTGTCATTTTCAATTTGCTTTCATTGAAAGATATGATAAGATAACTTTTTGGTTGATTTTTAATTTTATACCAAGTTATAATTTTTAAAATAATAAATGGTGATTAATTTTTCTTCTATTTTTTCAAAAAATAAAACTTCTATTTCTTGTTTTTGAAGAAAAATGAGTAATTGTTGAAAAGGAGGTTTTGTTTCTGAAATCTCATGTGATAAGAACATACAAAGAAGAAAAACATTGTCCGAAAACAATAAAATCTGTAATTAAAATGGGCACTTGTTAAATGATTTATTTCTTATAGCAAAATAATACTTCATCCTTCACATTTTAAAATATATTTTTTCATATTTTATTTTGTCCAACTCTAAATATCCTTTTTCAGAATTTAAGGAATATGTTTACATATATATTCCTATTTATTATACAATTTATTAAATATTTCTCTTTTTTATTACTCCATACTTTTAACTAAAATTAAATGAAATCCTTGAAAATATAAAAATGTATTTTTATCAATTACTATAATTTTTTTATGAAATTGGGATATTTTAATCATTTCCTTAATTTTTGTGAAAAATAAAAAAGCATCTCTTAAAATAGGACAGAGAAAGTATTTACTATTATTGGTTTCAATTCGAGTGCCAAATAATTATTGAGGATGTTAAGATGGACTAATTAGCAGTAAGCATTTAACACCCTTTGATTAATTTTAAATTAAGCATATTTAACTATTTTTTGGGAAATTAATAAAGAGTACCTTAAAAAGCATAATAATTAATTAGGGGTGTTCAAAATTCGATCCTACCTGAACAATCTGATCTGAATAAGGAATTCGGATATGATTGGAGATTTTGTAATTTTGGGTTCGGATCGGTTTAAACCCAATCAACCCGAACAACAAAACGATCTCCTCCAAAATGCTATGTTCTGTGAATTCAGGCGAATTCAGATTGGGTTAACCCGAACTGAACCGACCAAGACTCATTTTTTATAATTTAAATAAAAATAAAAATTATTTTTAAATTACAAAAATAAATTCGGATTATTCGGATGAAATTTAAAATTTTGTAGGTTATTCTGGTAGGGGCCCGAATTATTCATAGAATTGGAACATATGAAAAAATTTGAGATTCGAATTATTCAGATCGGATTGATCCGAACTTGTCTGACAAACACCACTATTAATAAAGGCTCTCCATTTGCCACATCAAACCACCAAAATCATTAATCACTGCAAAATTGTAACTCCAGATTTCTTGAATAATTTTTTTTATAATACTTTGTCCGTTGTATTTTAAAATATTATTTTTTTATTTTATTTTATTTCACTTGAATATTTTTTTCGAAATTCGAAAAATAAGTTTACATCTATACTCCTATTTATTATATATTTTATTAAATATTTTCATTTTTTATTACTATCTACTTTTAATTAGATTAAATGAAATTATTAAAAATATAAAAGAATATTTTTGCTAATTATTATAATTTTTTATGAAATTAAGGTATTTTAATTTTTTTAATTTTCATGAAAAATAAAAAGTTACTTTTTAAAGGATAACGGATTGAGTATATCTTTACAAGCAAAAAGAGTGGCATTGAATATGGTTAAACAAAAAAAAGTATTCAAACTCTCAGTCATTTAATTTATAAATAATTTCGTCAAAACTCGTGGAGAGGCTTCAAATGGTAAATTTTCATTAAATAAAATCGACACACATGTGGGAATTCATTTTCATTTTTATAATCCGTATTTAATTTTTCTTTCATAGAACTGGACTAGATTGATTGTTAATATATTCCGGGGAATATCAGCCAAATCTTTAATATTAATGTATTTTAAAAAAATAATTTAAGTATTAGGGTGTTTTCAAAATTATTTGAGAAAATATTGTGTTTTTCCATTTTCGTAGCCCTTCCCAGCGAAAATGGATTGGGCCCCACGCACACACTCTTTATCTCTTTCTTTTTACCGCCTCTCTCTCACCTACTCTCTCTCTCTTATCAGAGACTCTTTTTTTTTATGACTAATGCATTTGAAAAAAAATATTAAAAAACTGGTGTGGTTTGAAAAAAATTTAAAAAATTGGGGTTGATTTAGAATCTGCATATACTAGTTGCGGATTCTAAATGCGGGGCCCACTAGAGACTTGAAGAATGAAGGGAGGAATTGAAGGAATGGGAGGCCGGATTGAAGGAATAATTTAGACATTTATTTTATATTATTATTTTTCCACATTTGTTTTAATTAAATGAAAATTTCATTTCACATCAACTCTATTACATACATAAAAAATTAATTTACAACAAGTGTGTCCTTAACAATATATAATATGAGTATGGTAGTAATTAAAAAATCAACTTCTAAAAACTTGATTGGATAAACCAGCTCAACTAAAATATATCTTTTTATTATGATCAATATTTTCGTAATTATTGCAATATAATAAAAAATATATTATAATATAAAAATATATTATTTCATCGGCAAAAACGTGGAAACTTTGTATACTTCAGCAATTGCAAATATGTGGGGGCCCAATCCATTTTCCTAAAAAAGGGTTGAAGAAATTAAAAAATATCTCATTTTTTTAAATAATTTTAAAAACATTTTAATTTTCAAAATTATTTTTTTAAAACACACTAATATTTAAAAAGTCCTGGAATATCTTTAGTTTTAAATATTGTTATTTTAATTTCATGGATTAAATAAAAATAATTATAAACTTAAATGTATATAATAAATATAAAAAAATAAAAAGAAAGTTATTTATATATATAATAATTAATACAAATAGTTCAATTCAATTATAAACAAAATATTCATAGCCATTTCAAATAGAATTGTCAAATGGACGAGTTGGATGTATTTGGATTTGATCATTAATGGATGGATCATTAATGAGTTGGATCATAAATGAATTAAAAGATATATATCATAAATAAATTAATAATATTCAAATGAGTTGGATTAATTTAAATCGATAAATGAATTTAATATGAATTAATATAAATTTCAGTTTAGTACAAATTTGGTAGACAGAATTATCTTGAAGGATATTATTCTTCACGCCTCAATCTATTGCATTAATATTTACAATAAAATATATATTTTATATTAGGATATTTCGTAAACGGGTGGGTTTAAGTGATGAAAAGTTGAAAAGAAGAAGATGATTAATAAGGGGATTGTACACGTAGCAGAGTAAGAATTGCAACTTTTTATTCTCATTGAAACAAAACAAAAACTGGTTGTTTGTTTGTTTTATTGGTGATTAATTAGGATATTTCGTTTTCTTTTGTAACTGTACAATTAAATTTTAATTTTTTTTTATTTAAGTTCGTTTGAAAAAACCTAAATTGGAAAAGAATAAATGGGTTGGACTTCGAATTTTGTTAAGATGCAGAGAACTTACGCAGTTCAACTTAGGAGGGTGTGGGCTGGGCTTCATAGCTTGTGTTTGGGTTCACTATGTTACATTCAGCTCACATTAGTCTAATCATTCACGTTCGATGGCTTTTGAACAAACAGTGGTCAGTTGAAGTTGAGCATGTTTATATCGATAAGCCAATGGCACAGCCGATTTTAATTAAGATATCTAAGCTTTTAGATGCCAATAGCCAGAAAAATAGGCTATTTTTGGTAAGATGTAATGAATTGTAATGTATCAGATAATATAATGGATTAAGAAATATAATGTAATGCAATACAATGCAAAGTAATTGTAATTACATTATAATGTTTAGTTACATTAGTAATGTAATGTAAATACTAATATATTTTTATATTTAGTTGAAAATATGAGTGAAAAATAATTGAAAATTTTAAATATATAATGCTTATTATATATGGCTTGATTAATGACCTTATAAATTGATCATCAATTTTTTTATCCAATGGCTATGATTAATCAACTTGTCTACTTATGATTGGTCCAATTTATTTTATTATCAAATTTTTACCAAAATTATTCTAAAAATTTTATTTAGGTTGGTTTTAAAATTTTAGCTCAAAACGAGTTCATTTCGGTATAATTCAGATTCTGAAATTAAATTATCAGTCCGAAAATTAATTTTTTAAATTTATTTAAAATTTAATTTTTCACTTATAAAAATTTATTTACATTATTTTAAAAGATTCTATGCGATCAGAATAATTTTTTAAGATTTGTAAAATATTTTTTAGCCGATCAAAGTTTTGGTTAACTCTATATGGTTCCGCAGCTTATTTATTTTTATTTTTTATTTTTGGTGACCTAAATGAATTTATTTTTATCTCAAATATATCACCGTACTCGTTATGAATAATATTTTTCAGTGATATAATAAAAATTTTACAGTTTTTAACGACCTTCGGACGGTATTATTAATCCCGATCATGTTAAAACTAGCATTAAAATAAATTAATTCATATTAAAAATGTATTAATTCATTAAAATATAAACCAACATCAATACTTTAATATCATGTTAAAAATAATTTGCAAATTTTTTGAATCCATAAAAATAATGTAATAAAAAATATGGAACAAAATTAAAAAATTTGAAAATATATTAATAAATATATTCACAAATATATTTAGAAACATGATTATATTATATTATTAAAAATTTATATTAACAAATAAATAATTAATTATATTTTAAATTATATTACATTACAATTCATCCTAAGAAACATAGCCATAGAGCCTAAGGTAGGGATCAAGCTTTCCAACGCTGTATTATTAAACTTAATTAATCCCCGTAACTGTGGACATGTGAGTAGCAACCACGCTACAAATTTGTCAAACCTCACGTCACTCTAAACTGTACTTCCTCTATTTTTTTGACCTTTCACTTTTATTTTTTTTATAAAAATAAAAAAATATTAATTAAATTTAAATTTAATATTAAATTATATAATTTTAACTAAATTATTAAATCTAATTTATTTTAAATAAAATAATTTTTATTAAAAATATTTAAATAAAAAAATTAAATTATATTAAAAAATATAAAAATAATAAATAAATATAATTTAAATTTTATACAAAAATAATATATAAAAAATAACGGACAGATATATAGGATTATCTCTTTCAATTTTGAAAGCTGTGATTTCCTATATCGTTATGTAAGTTACAAATATATGAGAATGACAAAGCCTTTACATATCTCTCCATTTATATGATATTTTTGTGCATTTCATATCGTTTTTCTATCTGGGAAAGAAAATTAAACAAATTTTTTGTAGGTTTTTTATAAATATAATATGGAAAAAAGTGTCATGTTTGTTTATTTTTATGATAACAATTATTATTATTATAAATGTAATTAAAAGAAATTAAATTTAGAATTTATTTTATTTTTAATTGACTATTAATTATCAAATCAATTTCTGCTGGCTTATCTTTTTATATAAAAATATAGATAATTATCGCCAAAATCTATTCATTATACGATATTTCTCATTTTTTAATCAATAAATCTGCTAAAGTTATCCTCTATAATACAAGTAGATGGTAAATAAATAAAAAAAATACAACATATTGAATTTTTGTCTTAGGAGTGCTTCATAGTAAAATACGGGAAACTATTTTCTCTTTTATTGGAAATTTTTCAAAATTTTAATTTTATAGATAAGAAAATAAAAATTCAATCCATGTTCCATTTTAATTATTATTATTTTTATTTTATTTTAATTTTTTCATCTGTATTTTATTTTTTTCAAAATAAATAATCAATATATTTTTTATATATAAATGAAAAAAAATTATTAGTTAGTAATATTTTTTATTAAAATGACAACAATTAATTTGTGTCGTAAAATTTATTTAATTTTTTTATCAAAATAAATTGTTGATTAAAATAATTATAAGATATTTTTATAATTTGATGTGATATTTTCATTTACTTTGATAATAAATTTAATATAATATTATCATTAAGTTATAGAAAATACTCATTATTTATATTATATTAATTTCAGATATATACAATACAAACCTATTAAAAAATTGTTATGCAATAAATGGTTTTTCTTGAAAATAATTCAAATTAACATTTGTATTATTTCATTATAGTGCTTAAATAGTAAAAAGTCTTGCTAAATGGGTGCTGAGAAATTGTTAATATCCAGTTGAAAAGGACCACGTAAGAAGGTAGTCGCCATCGAATGTGAGGCCCTTGGGCACGAAAGTTGACTTTGGAGTGTACGGCTTCTGATCGAGAAATTGGAGATTATTTCTGTTTAATAAAAAAAAAAAAAACTTGCAATTGATGGATGGCCACAGTCAGTCACTGTATCTTTATTTTTTCTAATTTCTGTTAAGGTTATTGATAATATTGGGTTATCTTTGGGCTAAGATTTGCTTAGACTCAAAGATAATCCATTATTATCATTTATCCCCCTTTAGAGATATACTATCGTTCAAGAATCAATGAGCGAAAATTTTGAAATTTTCAATTTGATCAGATATGTATTTATTTAAACAATTGTTACTGAATTAAAGACAGATGCGCGTATCGAAAGTGACACTTCGATGCACAAACTGACATGATATTTCCTACCAATGCGTCGCAGGATCTGATTGGATGATCGTTTGGCATACTCGATGAGTCTTTCCATATAAATAGGTAACTTTCAACTCATTTTTCACTTTTTATTAATTTTTTTAGCGAAACTCTATCAAAATTTCTTCTGACATTCAAGACTTCCAAATTTCGAGAGTTCTTTTGAGGTTCCTAGAGAATTACTCAAGTAAGTAATTTTTACTTACATGTCCTGTATTTCCCTTTCATCCGATTTTTCATGCATTTGCATTTGTATTGCTTCTGATTCTACTGAGAAATTTACTAGCTTGGATCCCCAATCTTTACTTGAAATTAGCAACTATTTCATTAAGCACTCAAATGTTTGTTCGCTTTCTTGATGTTGAGAAATATCATTTTCGTCCACAATAAGGTAACAAAGAGATTATTGATCTTGAAGTACCATATTTTAGTGTAATATGTATATTTTTATATCTTGCAAATAGCATATACCAGATATAGCTTTTACAATTAATTTGCTAGCAAAATTTAATTCCGCACCAACTCGAAGGCACTGAAATTGAGTAAAACATGTTCTACATTATCATTGTGGCACTTCTGACATGAATTTGTTTTTTTCAAAAAAAGTAAATTCAAAATTGACATGATATGCTGATGCTGGATACCTATCAGATCTTTATAAAGCTCGATCACAAATATGTTATGTCTTCACATATGGTGACAATGTTATTTCTTGATAATCTATTAAGCAAACAATCACTGCTATTTTCTCAAATCATTCAAAAATATTAGTCATACATGAAGTAAGTCGTGAATATGTATGGTTGAGAACCATGACTCAATATATCAAGGGAACAAATGGGTTAATGGTGGAGAAAAAGTCAACAAAATTGTATGAGGATAATACAACGTGTATTTCACAACTCAAATGTAGCAATATCAAATGAGATAGAACTAAACATATCTCACCAATATTCTTTTGTATTCTTAAACTTATAAAAGAAGGATAAATCGATATTTGCAAAGTTCGTTTAAGTGATGAACCAACAGATTTGTTCACAAAAGCACTACCAAATTCAATTTTCAAGAAGCATGTGCATAATATTGGAATGTACCAATTAAAAGATTTAACATGATTCATTCTATTATTGAGGGGAAGTACATATGAATATTGTACTCTTATTCTTTTGCTAAATTTTTATTTCATTGGATTTTTCTTAGTAAGGTTTTAATAAGGTATGTTCATAATGTATAATCATCCAATAAAAAATGCTATGAAATATTCATATTTGGATGACTTCTCATATTGGTTATTTCCTTTATTACTTGATTTATTTTATATATTCATTTATTTCCTATATGGATCAATTTTTTGTGTCTATAAATACTTTTAGCGTTATTGTTTTAGATACATAATAATATAACAGATAAATTATACTTATCATTTTTCTTTATATTCAATTATGATTTTACTTTTATTTACAACACAAATATGTTTTTATTAAGATAAAATAGGTTTGATTGTATATGTGCTCATATTGATATATGCACATGCACACATCTATACTTTATAATTTTTGTAATCAATAAATACAAAATTAACACCAAATATAAATTTTATTTTTTTAAACAAAATTGATATAATTTGTAATTAATTGTATATATTTTTTTCATTTTCCTATTAGAGTTTTAATATTATTCCTTAATTCTATTATTATGAGAATTTTCAAACTTTAAGTCCGAATCTAATTTTATTAATCATAATTTTGAAAAATTATAGTTTGTATCCAGTACAATCAAACCGGTTAATAAACTGCCACTTATTAATAGATTATGTTTAAAATTGTGGTGAATCCCCGCGTTCGAATAAAAAAAATAAGAAAATTATAAATGCTTTATTTCAATATTTTATACCTAATTAATATATTTTAAAATAAAATTATATAGGGATAAATGAGAAAATAAAAGGAGGTTTCTGCTAAGGTGTTTTTTTTTTTTTTTTTTTTCTGTCTTTCCTCCTCAGTAATAAGCATTATTATGAACATAAGTTGTGCAATTCGGGTTTTGATAGATTTCCTCTTCAATATGATTGGTTTGTTTATATTAATATAGAATTGATAGTTTTAGTTCTATCAAGTTAAAAATTTATATGCGGAATAATTTTTTTACGAATAAAATAACAAAGTTATTTTTATTAATAATACAAAATTATGAGGTTAATTTAATATAAAAAAAATTTGCATGCTTCTGCATACATTTATATATAATATAGATAATGCTGGTTTCAATATACTAAAATATATTAAATTTAAATCTTTAATCTCAAATACTAGTTTTAATATACTAAAATATCTCGAATTTAAGTCTCTAATCTTCCTTCCCCTTTATAAAAAAAACTCCGAAGAGCTTTATCATTTGCAAAAAAAAAAACTTATGCTTTTTTGTTGGCTGGAAAGAATATTACCACCTTTTACGTAATTTTTTTTTTATATATACAATTTCATCTGTTTATTTTATTTTTATTTTTTTAAATATAAAATTTATAATTTTTGCATTTTGTTGTTTTATGTAAATAGTCAATTCTTATACAAAAGTCGGTAAATTTCGGTTGACAAAAATAGTATGATGGTCGAAAAAGAAATAACAGAAATGAAAACGCAAAGGAATTTTCATTTTGCTTG
The DNA here is from genome assembly GCA_037975025.1 of Excoecaria agallocha. Taxonomy (NCBI): domain Eukaryota; kingdom Viridiplantae; phylum Streptophyta; class Magnoliopsida; order Malpighiales; family Euphorbiaceae; genus Excoecaria; species Excoecaria agallocha. The sequence goes on along the minus strand of JBBPFJ010000788.1, from coordinate 33,598 downwards.
ATTATTAAAAAAGTTTTAGAAAAAAGATAAAGAGAAAATGATATAATTAATTTCAGTTAATTTTTCCCCTCAAAAGTGAAATTACTAAATTTAATAATTTATAATATGGCTGATATTTATTATAGGTGGCCAATAGTAGGAGTCGGATGGATTCGGTTAATGAATTGGATTGATTTATAATCCAAAATGATAATGGTTAAATGGGTTTGGTCATAAAAAAATAGAATTGTAAACCAATCCAGGTCTATGATATAATATTTTCTTAATTTTTTGATCGACTTTTAATTAAAAATAAATATATAACTTATAAAATAATTATTTTTATATTATATATATAAAAATATGAAACAACGAATAATATAAATAAATTGATGTATACATATCACGCAATTTACAAGTTAAATTGGACATAATCACTTTGAGGGTCAAAACGGATTGGATAAAAAATGAGTTATTGAGGAATCAAATTAGATTTAGATTGTATTTTATAGACAAATAAAAATCAAAATTTGCCAAATTTTTTAACAAAATAAATTTGGAAATATTAATAAGCAAGTGATATCCGATTCGAGTTCTTGTGGATGCAACAAATTTTATTGACAGAGATTTTAGTAATTGTAGCTGACAGTATTTTGAGTGAAGATTAATCTGAACATGGTATGATTTAAATATGACTCCCGTTAGTACGGATCTGCTCAGAATATCATATTAAAAATATATAAAAAAAAGATAATTATGTAGATAAAATAAAAAACTGTCAATTTTTTTAACAAAATAAATTTGAAAATATTACTAAAAAGTTATTATGTTCCATAAGCAAAAGAAACCTTAAAATTTATAATTGCTGTCTGTTGATACGAGGTTGAGGAAGTAATATCATGAAACAGAATGCCTATCTAGGATTAGTCAAATGCCAAAAAAGTAAGAGCACCAAATCTTTGAGATAAGCCAAGACCACACTTTCCATACCCAAAAAAAAAAAAAAAAAGCTTTAAACGTTTCTGTTTTGCCAAAGTGAAAATTCAACAAATCTTAACTTTAACACACCATTTAATGCATAGTATTAATCCACCAACAAGCCTCAAATTGCCAATCAAATGTTTCCATCAACAAGACATCATTTTAATGGCCTTTCAAAATCTCCCAGCTGAATATCATTTTAATTTACTATTTTCCAACTTTTTAATTGGATATTATTTTACATTCAATAAAAATAATACTCCTTCGTCCCACATCGATCATAAAATATATACTCATTTTCTTCACATATATCAATATTTTTTTTGTCTCTAATATGTCTATATTTACTATTCACAATGTTTGATCACTATGCACATTAAATATTAATATATTAGATACTTAAGTTAATTATAATGTTAAAAAAGGAAAGTTAATTACAATTTGAGACAAATATAAAATAATATAAAAAATCTTTTGTTGTGGAGAGAGTCTTTTAGAAGGCATCTCGGTGGTAGATATCAATTTTAATGTATTGGATGGTTTCAAATTTCAGTTTTTACTCTCCTTTTCTCTCTATTAAAAAATTATTTATTTATATTGATGCAATTATTGTTAATAGTTTTAGTCTAAATTTCTAAGTCTAATGTTCGATGTCAAATTTATAAAAAAATATAAAATTTTTTATATAAAAAATATAATAAGAAATATTTCTCTTATTTTTCCAATTATAGTCGCCCTTGCGTTTAGATATACACTCTTTTTGGTAAAATAAAGAAAAAGAGTAAAAACTAAGAATTGCAATTAATTAAATTTATTTATTTTTTATACTTTGTAATTATTTAATAAGAAGTATATATTTGTATGTGTTTTTTTATATATGCGTTTCAAAAATGAATATATATAAAGTTAAAAGTTGACTTTCCGTTATCAAATACTTCCTCCGTTTTTTTTATCAGTTACTTTTAATGTTTTTATTGGGATTAAGAAATAATAAATAAACTTAAATTTAGTATTAAATTACATGATTAAAATTAAATTATTAAATCTAATTAGTTATGACTTTATTAGAAAAGAAAAATAAATTGAAAAAGCAAATTAAATTACATTAAAATTATAAAAATAATAAATAAATAGAATTTGAATTTTATTCAAAAGTAACAGATAAAAAATAACGAATAAAGTAACAAAAAAAAATTATTAATACTACAGTCCAACTGTTATCTAATTAATGCATCTGATCAAAGATTAAACTCTCTTTACGAAAAAAGATAAAAAGAAGTCAAACGATGCTGTTTAAGCATGAAAATCTATGGTAGAACCGACGTCGTAGCTTTGAATCTATTCGTCTAGCTCTGTGCAACGGTCGGTTCGGTTTAATAATTGAACCAAATAACTAAAAATTAAACTTTTAATATTTTTATTAATCGAACCAAATTTATAGAATAACTGAATTCAAACCGAATCGAAATTTTCAATTCGTTTGGTTCGATTAACCGAAAAATCGAAAATTAAAACTATTTTTAAAAAAATAAAAATATTTGTGTCTAAAAATTATAAAAAATTATAAATCATAATATACTAAAGTAAAAAATCTAAATTGTACAAAATAAAAATTCAAATTAAAGATATAATCCCAAAATATATAATAAATAATACAACAAAATCGTTAAATAAATTTTATCATTTAATCAATTTTCAATTTAATCATCAAAATTTTAAATTATCACCTAAAAATAGATATTAATAATTGATAAATATACTCATATTATTTACAACTCAAAATAAGATAATTTATATGTATAAAATAATTATTCACTTAAAAAACCAAAAAAAATATATAATTATATAGAATTTTGGTTCGGTTCAATTTTTCTGCGATTTTTTTCTTTAAAAACCGAACTAAAGTTTTCTAAAATTTAAAATAGAAAATCGAAATGAAAAATTGAATCAAATCAAAAAAATCGATCAATTCGGTTCGATTTTTCGATTTGAACTGAAATTTGCTTACCCTTACATTCACCTTCAATCTACATACAAAAATGACCTCAAACCGGAAACTTTACAATTTACCCACAGGATTTATGAAAAACCCAAGCCGTTCAACTAGGGACGAGCATGGACCAATTGAATAAAAAAATTAACCAATCTATTAATATCGATTTTTTAAAATTACTAACCATTAACCAGATCACTATATTCGGTTAATCAGTCAATCGATTTTGATTTTTCGGTTTGGTTAATCAATATTTTCCGGTTAATCATTAAAATTTATAACATAAAATTATATAAAAAATTAGATAAAGTTTAATTCAATTTTCAATGTATAAAGTAATTTAATATAAAAATTACGAAACAAATATAATTTACCAGCCAAAAATTATGTTTTATAAATTAATAGCTAAGATTATAAAATAAATTTGATATTTATTAAAAATTACTATATTTTATTCTAAGTTAAATAAAATTTTTGATAATAATGTAATTAAATTCTATTAAGTAAAATATAAACACTAATATATGATAAAAAATATATATATAAAAGTTAATTGTATACTATATATAAATATTGTTATATAATTAAAGAGAATGATATAATATAAATTTAGTTTAAAGTATTATATAAATTTTATAAAAAAATTAAGATATAAAAATAAAAATATAATTTAAAGTATTATTTTACGTATATTTTAGAGAGAAATAGAGAAAAATTAAAGATATATATATACATATATGAGCAAAAAAACTGAATATATAGTTAATGGTAAAATCGATCCGAAATCGAACCAATTTTATAGTTAATCGATCTGATAGATTCGGTTATGATTTTTAATTTTTAAATATTTTGTTAATGGTTACGATTTAACTTTTTAAGTGCCGGTTAACCGTTAGTCCATGGTTAACCGGTTCATATATATATATATATATATTATTTTTATATCTTTAATTTTTATCTATTTCTCTCTAAAATTTACATAAAATAATAATTTAAAATATTTTTAAATTATATTTTTATTTTTATACTTTAATTATTTATATTTTCTTATAAAATTTATATAATATTTTAAACTAAATTTATGTTACATCATTTTCTTTAATTATATAGCAATATTTATATATAGTATACAATTAACTTTTATATGTATATTTTTTTATCATATATTAATGTTCATATTTTACTTAATAGCATTTAATTATATTATTGTCCAAAATTTTATTTGACTTATAATCAAACATAGTAATTTTCAATAAATATCAAATTCATTTTATAATATTAGTTATTAATTTATAAAATATGAATTTTGGTTAGTAAATTATGTTTGTTTGTAATTTTTATATTAAATTACTTTGAAAATTGAAATTTGAATTAAATTTTATCTAAATTTTTTATATAGTTTTATGTTATAAATTTTAATGGTTAACCAAAAAATATTGGTTAACTAAATCGAAAAACTGAAATCGATAAATTGATTAACCGAATGTAATGGACTATTTAATAGTTAGTAATTTTGAAAAATCGATATTAATGAATTGGTTAATTTTTTTGCTCATGTATCGATTCATCGGTCGATGCTCGTTCATATATATATATATATAAATCGGTTAATCGTGGACTAACGGTTAACTAACACTTAAAAATTTAAACTGTAATCATTAATAAAAAAATATAAAAATTATAACCAAATTCATCGGATCGATGAACCGTTAAAATTGATGCAATTTCGGATCGATTAACCGTTAAAATTGATGCAATTTCGGATCGATTAACCTATTAACCATATTCTTTTTAGCTCATCCCTATGTTCAACAGTTTCTTAATCGTAAAATAAGCAGAAAGAAAGGGTATTTTAGTATAAAAAGAGAGACTGAAATAGGGGCGAGCGGAGCACAGTAGTTTCCGTTATCCATTGTCTTTCTCTGTCTACCAATCGCTATTTTTCTCTTATCTATCTCTCTCTAGAATTTATCATATTTTCATCGTCTCTGTCCTTCAAATAATTTAGGGCTTTTGCGAATCTATCTTTCCAATTTCATATACTCCTGTTTAGCAGCCATGGTTTCTGATTCGATCACTCCCACCGCTTCCATTCCTTCTGCCCCTAAAGATTTCGGAAAAAAGAAGAGGGTGCGTCTATCTAATTTCCTTATTTAATGTGTTTTTTCTTCAATCTGAAGAATATTTCCATTTTGATTTATTGATTGTTCGATTGATTATCGGTTTTTATTTGGATTTCAGGCAAACCGGTCGGCCAAATTGAAGCAGTGCAAGCTGGATGCTCGTCGCGAGCAATGGCTTTCTCAAGGTTTGAATTCTTTATTATTTTTTGTTTCATGTACCTTGTCCTTATGTTGTTGTCGCGGGGATTTAGTTATTGACGGGTGGTGGATTTTATTAGGTGCAGTCAAGAACAAACAAAATAAGGAGGAATCGACCGGCCAACGAGCTTCACGGTGTGATAACGAGAGGAAAAATGCGATGCAGAATATAGAGACGGGGCAAAGAGAAAGAGGAATGGAGGAGGAGAAAGAAAATGGATTGATCAATCATGATTTCGACTCTGATTCCCCTTCAAACAGCCCCACCGGAAGCAGCGTTCTGAGCGGGCCTGATACCGGCATTAATTTCACGGGATCCTCCGGCAGCAGCAGTGGAGGCTGTTGCTCGGGCAACATCACAGAGGAGGAAGAAGAAACCGACAATAATTGCTTGGACGATTGGGAGGCTGTAGCTGACGCGTTAGCCGCCGATGATGATCAGAAGCAAGAAAAGTCGGACTCGTCTCCTAAGCTTGAAGAGAATCTGAAGCAAGGAGGGCCCCAGAATTTACAACCAAAATCAGCTCCAGCTAATAGCCGCGCATGGAGATCGGATGACGCATTTCGACCTCAGAGTCTTCCGAATTTGTCGAAGCAGCGGAGCTTTCCGAATGCAGATAGACGTTATGGACATAGTGGAATCCCGTGGTCTTGTTCAAATGCTGTGCCATCTTCCTGTCCTATATGTTGCGAGGAATTGGACTTCACCGACACGAGTTTCTTACCCTGTGTCTGTGGCTTTCGGCTTTGCCTCTTTTGCTACAATAGAATACGAAACGTCGAGGATGGGCGGTGTCCTGGTTGTAGGAAACCCTACGAGGGCAATGCTGTGGAAGCAGAGCTGACTGTGAATGGAGGTAGTTTGACTTTCAGGCTGGCTCGCTCTTGCAGCATGGTTGCGAGGTCATAGGAGGACTCTTTTTGTTCAATTATGTATGTTGGGTGGGTCTATCTCTCTTCTTTGGCGTGTCTGGCTTGTTCTGTTGTAGTCTTCGACTCATTTCTGTAGATGTTCTAGTTGTGGGGTATAGCTGTTATGTTTTTCTTAATACGCACCGGGAATTGATATGCTTTTGTTACGAGCTTAGTTCTTGTTACTTGTGTGGTGCATATGTTGTTGATGTAGGGAAACTTGAGTTTGGTATGTGAATAGATAAGGTGGTACAGAAATACATAAAAAATGATTACAATATGTTATGCTCTACTTTTCATCCATTGCTTTATGATTTTACTTTCTGAATTATTTTGTTAATACGTGTCAATTAATTGGCAAGCGACATAATGTTTATTTGATTATTAATCCTTGTTGATTGCTTTACTCAGGGCACGACCCTCGAAACTTATTTTGGGCGCTGATTTGAAGCTTGAGCCTCTTTGTTGGTGCGGCTGCATAATTTATGCTTGTGCTGTGGGTTTCTCGCTTTGCATTCTTTAACTTTGACTTTCACCTTTGTCCCTCAACATATAAGAGAAGTTATGTTCAACCATTTGAGTTCGCAGTTTTTTTTTACTAGGTCCTGTCTTAGCCTACTTATGTGATGAGAAATATTTTAGATGTGGCTGAATAAGAGGCTTGAACAAAGCTAATAAGGGGAATGGCATGCTGTCATAGCAAACCAGTCCTGACCTTACCATACAAGTTAAGCTTGTGCCGGCCTCCTTTGCTAGGGTGTTATCAATTCACTCTATTATATGCAAGTACACTTTTGCCTCTGGCAACTATGAGAAGGAAAGTATAAGTTGAGTGGCTTGGGGTTCAACATTTTTATAGCTTCTTTGTGAATATTTACGTCAGATTGTGTTTTGAATGACTATATTTTTCTTAGAATGTGATTCGTGTGGCCAAGTGTGAGGAACTGTGTGGCCAAGTGTAAGGAACTTCATGAAGCTGGAGAGTTATAAATTGGTCTTGCTGTCTCAATTTTTTTTTTTTGCATTGATACAAATGTGCTCTTTTAGTTTTGACATTTGTGTTTAGTTTAAACCACTTGAACAATATTTTCCATGTGACATTTGTGAAAACTTGTTTGGAGGCATGCTTAAGAAGTGAAGCGGAGGTGCCCTTTAAAATACTTTTGAGGGTGTTGTTAACGTATACACATGGTTTTTACCCCTCTTTACAAGTTTAGATATACATTACAGTTTGATTTATGCACTTAAGTTTTAACTGCTTGGATTTCAGACCTTCCATGCATGCTTAAAATTTTGAACAATAGTCTTTCTGGTTCTCCTGCAAGGGGTGATAAGTGTAGGGCGTGCTTGTGTTATTGTCTTGATAATTATGATTTTTCACGCTTCTCTTGTTTATTTCTATATTCTTCCGTAGGTAATTATGATAGAAAATTACTCAAACGATACAGTCTTCCTTTTATACTTAATCTGATGACTAATCTGGTCTTTCCCTGCTTCGGTGTTTAATTGCTGGTAGGCATTTGGCTGATGAAAACTGGAATGTAAGTTCTGAACTGCAAATGTTTCTTTCTTCTTTATGGAATTGGATGATGTATATTTTTATATAAGATAAAAGAGTAGGATATGTGCTTGAAAGTTATAGAATGAAGCCTCTGAAGTGGATGGGAATCAAAATGTGTAAACTAGTTGGAGTTCATTTGCAGTTGGGCATTCCAGAAGATGATAATGATGGTTCCAATGGGAAAATTGATTTGTCTTATTTATAATGATGAATTTATATCTCATCTTAAAGTAATTCTTCTCAATATTAGCATTTTAGATGTCAATCTTTCTCTGTATTTCTTTAGAGGATTAGCAAGGAATTGTGGAGGCTTTTAAATAGGATGACGTATTTGATTTTATTGTCTATAAGAGCCTTGTGGTGCAGGGAATTTCTGGATTTGAGAATTTTACATTTGGCTGATGACAATCTTGATAGATGATATTTGGTTCGTTCGCACGATGTTTGAAATTGACATATTATTGTATCATTTGAATTTACGAACAACAGTAATTTCTTCTATATTTTGCAGGTTGAAGACCAAGCTGGTTTTATTTTCATTTGTGTATATGATTGTTCAGGAATCGACCAGCAAAGATGTTTCACAGTTTCAGTCTTAACTGCCGAAATAGGTCAAATATTTGCACGAATTATTAGCTTAATTATTTATTTTTTCTGAAAACATGCTGTACCTCGACCCTTTAATGCTAGATCTAATTTTTCTTATTTCACTTAATTTGGCAACTTCTTTTTTTAGTATATTTGCGTGTGTATATGGTGGATATTTGTACTTTGCGACCCTCATTTCGGCGAGCGCACCCCGCTTTTGTGAACTTCCTGGCTCTCGCATGGGCCGTCTCCAAACTCCCTTCCCTTGTGCGCCCTTGATCTATCTTAGCTGGGCAAGACCTACTTTCCTTACCACATGCCCTTTTCAAATCTTTTCCCCAACTGATGACTAGCCCAAAATATCCCCATTTTTTCGTCCGTCCGTTTTATTTATTTTGCATTGCCCCGGCCTTTTTTTTCTTCAAAAACCGATGCTTGAAACATAGAATTATATCTTCTCGGTCCTCGATCGATCATTCTCTGCGATCAACTACGTACTGAAATGGACTGAGGTGGCCTATACACTAATTGACTGACACCATTCCTGAAGAAACGAAGATAGTTGCAAGCCCTTAATTGAAAGAACTATAAAGCAAACCTTACAAAGAAGATCCTTAGGGAAGCGAAGGGAAGAGGTAGACCAGGAACGAAGTCATTGGTTTGAGAAAGAACTGAGGATGTAAGATCTTTCCCAGGATTAAAGACTAGGCAGGCGCTGGAGCGCCTTATTAATGAAAATAAAATGAAAAATTAATTTCAAGAAAATTAGTTGTATGCACTATGCATGAATGATTTTTGAAAGTAGATTATTTATATGTGCATATTAATTTGGAAACAGATTTACAAATTTGAGATATATATTCAATTTTTTTTCATGGTGCATTCTTGCGATGGAAGAGTGGAATTTGGCCAATATATATATATAAGTTTGATAACAAAGCCTAATAAACTCGGATTATTCAGAAAATCAGACTAGCTTAGCCCATGAGTCCGATTAAGTTCGTTCCTGCAAAATGTTCGATCATGTCAAATAACGAGACTAGCCTAGCCCATCAGTCCGATTAAGTTCCTTCTTGCAAAAAATTAGATCACGTCAAATGACGAGGATTTCATCCAAATCAATTAGAATCTGAAAAAATCTCGACTTATCAAGAGAAAATATATATTTTCAAATTAGGAAGAAATATAATTATCCTATTCAAAAAAAGTATTTTTTTTCTCTAGAAAGGACTCCACTCTCGGTCTCGTAGACCGGTACTGTAATGGCCTCAACATCATGTTAGCTATGAACAGTATTTTTCGATAGTGAACAATATTTTCTGGACTGAAAAGTACACTCCAAAGTAAAAAATATTTTATTGGACAATCGAAAAATATTGGTCATGGTGAGTTTGGGGTTGAAATTTGAAGTGAAACTGAGGTTAAATGGACCTCCAAAAGTAAAAAATACAAAAAAAGATAGCGAGCCAATTTCTACTATAAGAGAACTGACTTAACTTTGTATAAATGTTTAAAAATAGCAAATGGACTCCAAAAATTATCAAAAATTTCAAGTAAGCCTAAAATAATATGTAGATTATTTTAGCTGTAAAAAATAAATTTTTCTGTGATACCGATATTTTTACATTGGATCGATTTAATCGAACTGGATCGGAAACGGACTCCGATTGAGCTGAAAATTTGCGTGCAACCTATTTTTTGGGTGATAAAAATTATGAAATCATTTTTGAAGTGATTTGAAGTTGAGAAGTAAAATAAATTAATTAGCATTTGTTATTAGGTAGTTATAGGGCTTGATTAATTAATCAAAGCCCATTAAATAAAGCCCAAGCCCAAAATTTTGAGAGACTATAAAAGGGAAGAAGACTCCCAATCGTTCCAGAAAATCCCACGTTTTCCAGCAGCTTTCTCTCTTCCATGGTTACCAAACTCCATTTTGCTTCTTTTCTCTCAAAATTCTTCATCTTTTCTTTGTTCTTTTCTCTTGATCCAAACATCAAAAGTGATCTCCAGCCTCTCTAGTTGTTGGATCCAACTTCAAACTAGAGATTAAAGGGAGACAAGCCAAGGAAAATAAGGATTAAAGGCTTGGGAGTTAATTTTAGGTAAGTGAATTTTTGGATTTTAATTTGATTTCAAGGCACCTATAGATAGATTTAGGTGCCTAGAGTATGGTTTTGTGATTATTTTGAGCTGAAATTGTGTGTTGCTTGATGAATTTTGAGGTGAAATTTTCGGCCAAAGAAGGAAGTTTTTATTGGATGATGATTTTCATGATTGCAAGTGAACAAAAGGAAGTTTAAGGAAAGATTATGCACGGAGAAATGTTAGTGACTAGTAAATCTTAGTATTTTCCATTTAATTTCATGATTTTTCTTAATAAACCCTAAGGAAAACCATGAAATTAAATGAAAAATACTAAAATTTAGTAGTCACTAACATTTCTCCATGCATAATCTTTCCTTGAACTTCCTTTTGTTCACTTGCAATCATGGAAATCATCATCCAATAAAAACTTCCTTCTTTGGCCAAAAAATTTACCTCAAAATTCATCAAGCAACACAAAATTTCAGCTCACAATAACCACAAAAACATACTTTAGGCACCTAAATTTCTCTTTAGGTGCCTTGAAATTAAATTAAAACCCAAAAAATCACTTACTTAAAATTGACTCCTAAGCCTTTAACCCTTATTTTCCTTGGCTTATCTTCCTTTAATCTTTAGTTTGAAATTAAATCCAGCAACTAGAGAGGCTGGAGATCACTTTTAGTATTTGGATCAAGAGAAAAGAATGAAGAAAAGATGAAAAATTTTGAGAGAAAAGAAGCAAAATGGAGTTCGGTCACCATGGAAGAGAGAAAGCAGCTGGAAAACGTGGGATTTTTTTTGGAACCATTGGGAGTCTTCTTCCCTTTTATAGTCTCTCAAAATTTTGGGCTTGGGCTTTATTTAACGAGCTTTGATTAATTAATCAAACCCTATAACTACCCAATAATAAATGCTAATTAATTTCTTTCACTTATCAACTTTAAATCACTTCAAAAATGATTTCATAATTTTTATCATCTCGAAAATATATTGCACACAAATTTTCAGCTCAATCGGAGTCCGTTTTTTATCCGGTTCGATTAAATCGATCTTATCTAAAAATATCGGTATTATAGAAAAATTTACTTTTTGCAGCCAAAATAATTTAAATATTATTTTAGATTTAATTGCAATTTTTGATAATTTTTGAAGTCCGTTTGCTATTTTTAAACATTTATATAAATTTGAGTCAGTTCTCTTATAATAGAAATTGGCTCGCTATTTTTTTCGTATTTTTAATTTTTGGAGGCCCATTTGATATCAGTTTCACTTCAAATTTCAACTCCGGACTCACCATGACCAATATTTTTCAATTGTTCAATAAAATATTATTTACTTTTTGATGTATTTTTCAGCCTGAAAAATACTATTTACTGTCGAAAAATACTATTCACTGCTAATTCGATGTTAAGGCCATTACAAGTACGAATTCCAACTCCTTAAATAGAGCTAGATTCAGCTATGAAAGGCAAGTTTTTCTCAATTACTTTTCATTATTATATTACTGATTTTACTGTTGAAGTCTCACTTAATGTTATCAAAACAGATCGTCCGGTCAAACCGGTTTAACCATAAATTGTTAGTTGATTCAATCGGTTTAATATATGAAAATTGGTTTGATTAAAATCAAAAGGAACCGTTTTGAACGGTCTGGAAAATCGGTTAAATCGAAAACCAGATAAAATCACAATAAACCAATTTGAATTTAGAAAAACTAATTTTTTGTCCAAGATATCCATTCAATATTATTTTTTGCTCAAAAATTAAAATAAAAGTATAAATACAAAATAATTAAAATTTAAGAAATTTTAATGAATTTTTTTAATAAAATAAAAATTATAATTTATATTTGATGAATTTTTTTTAAAATATTACAAGTTTTTACTATAGTTATCTTAAATTTTTGTTATAAATATAGAATGATTTGAAAATAGTCTTATTATTGATGTTTGATAATAAATATATTTTTTAAAATTATTTTTAATTTTTTTTATATAATGATACTTTCATAATATTTATATAAAACTTAAAAAATAATAATTTAAAAAAAATCAAGTTGAATCCTAACCAACCGATCGAACCACGAATACTTGAGTTTTTCATTTCTTTATCCGATTCGATTTTAATAACATTGATCTCACTCATCGCAAAATCTCCACCGCTCTTTTGTGTTTTTCAAGTGACTTGATTAGAAGATCTATATTCTTCCCAATCATCATTCGATGCGGTAAATGTGAACTAAAAATCAGCTAATCATAGACCTTTTTCCAAAGCTAAGTTTTATCCCCGCCTGGTCAGAAAACCAGCCTGAACACAATTTTGATCACATGGCTAAAATTGAGATCAACTTATAATTATATACAAAAATCTGAAAATGAAAAATATTGAAGAATCTGCATATTATTAGATAAGTAGGGAGATTTGGACAAGCATAAGCATTCTCCATCCATGGATTGCATTTAGTCAAAAAGCTCTGAAATGGAGGATGGCGTTCAAATAGGGTTAGGAAATATGAAATGAGCTTTCAACAACTTATCAAAGGTAGAGTCATTCAAGAACACCTCTTGGTCCAGCCAACCCTTCTGAATCCACTCTTCAGCTACCTTCTTCAGGCTCATCACATTGTCCCTTATGCCCAAGCTTCCAGATTTAGCACAAAGCTCCTCTACCTCTGCCCAAAAACACGATTCCAAAGCTGAATCTCTCATTCTCTCAGCATGCTCAAGCCATCTTTGGTTGCACTTGTATCGCTTCGGTCTGCCTTTATCCATGTAAGGTCCTGTGTCCTCATTCTTCAGATGTCTATAGTAATTAGCTATGTCTAAAGGCTCAACCATTCTCCGGTTCCTTGTTCCAATCTCAATCCATGCTTTCCGGCTTTCAAATTCATCGGGGAGTTCATATCTTTTCAGCATTTCGATTATCTCGTCCCATATACCAGCCAGCTTAAGCCTTGTCACATTGGCATCAAAGTCTTCCTTGTCATCTGAAAGCTTGAATGCATCATAGTATCCCACCTTAAGTTGGCATCTTTTCTTGTATGCATCAAGCTTTCGCAGTTCATTCTCAATTTCTACAATTTTCTGGTCGATTGTTCTTTGATTATTCTGTTTCTGCTTCTCCAACTCTCCAGCAGCCCGAAGGCACAATCTAGCTCTAGCACCCTGTGAGTCCCAAACTTATACGGATAAGTACAATTAAGTTCACCAAAAATTAAAAGTTAGGATTGAGCAGCAAAGCTTACCAGGCCTAGGTTATTCAAGGCTATGTTGAACTCTGAATCTACATTATCTGAAGATAATGGGAGTGCTTCCAAAGAATTATCATCTATGATGGTCACACTCTGCATTTCTAAGCTTTCTAGCAGATCAGTTTGGTAGTTCGAGTGACTTATTATGCTACTATGAGCAACGGTCACAAGTTCAGCCTCAGAACTCAGCTGACAAGTATAGTACAGGAGCTGCAAAATAGCATCTGGGTTCCTTATGACAACAAGTTTTCCACTTCCTGTGCAAAACACAAATGTCCCAGACGGTCTATAAGGACTTAGTTCAATGAAATTCGATACAGTTTCCAACAAAAGATTTGTGCTCCCCATGATCTTACAAGCAGCATGGCTCGCCACAGACGATGCATTCCTCATCACAGTTACAAAGAAGTTAATCAAAGCTTCAGCTGGAGGAGCTTGTGGTGGTTTTGGGTTAAATAAACTGAGAATGTCTGGCAGTTGGGGAATGGATGAGATAGTAGCGAGTGAAATCCTAGGGACGATATCATATCCTAATACAAAATTTATGAAGTATTGAGACCAGTTTTCGCGCCTAAGAGCACGGCTCATAATGTGATCTCCAATAAGAGGAGATCCAAAAGTAACACAAAGAGGAGGTGGGGTTTTGTTGGGGTCTGGTCTTATATACTCTTCCAGGAACCAGATAGCTGCAAATACGGCAACTGGTCCCCCTAAAGAGTGCCCTGCGAATATTACTTGCTTCTTATCTGCTACAGTTGCTCCAATCTGAGAACATCAAAAACCAGTGACAGACCACAGTAAGCATCTAATTTTCATTGTTCATGTCAATTGAATTGATTCTTCAGCTCTATCATTTCAAAGTTTGAAACTTCATATAGAACTAGAAGGACATTGGAATGAAATCAATTCAATAAAACCAGTAGCAGACCAAAGAAAGCATCTTTAGCCATTAATAAATTTTTATATTTCCTCGTGTTCATGTCAACTGAATTGATTCTTCAGCTGTATCAGTTTAATTTCTCTCAAAGTTTGAAACTTTATATGAAATTGGAATGAAATGAAATCAATTAAACCCATAATTGCAGATCAAAACTTTAGATGAAAACAGAATCAAGTTACCTCCTTTCTGAACTGTGGATTAGCCCAAACTGCTTTAAATCTGAGCAAAAAGGCTTCATTGACAGTAGCAGTATCATTAAGACCTATGTGTTTAACAGAAGGGAAGAGGTGAAGGTCAATCTTAACATCACCAAAGGGACTTCTTGTATACCAATCAGTAACAGACCAAGACCCAGGGAAGCTAAATATAATTTGTGATGAATTACGAACCTTTTCACAAACATATAGTTGCTTCCCTGAAGACTTGTGAGCTTTAATGGAGAGGGAACATGCTTTCTTGACAACTTCTTCTTTGATTCCTATGTTATCTCCAACCCTAACGCCATTCATGTCTGTTGCTGCTGTTGTTGAGTCAGTCTTAGGCAGTTTCAGATCCTCCTCCTCCTGGTTGTGGTTGAAGGAGATTGGTTTAGGACAGCAAATACCCTATTGACTGGGTGTGGTGTGGCGTGGAACTGTGGATATAAGGTCTTCTGTTAAGACAAAGGTCTTTGCCATTGACTCAGCGAAGCTTGAAGTTTCTTGGAAGCACAACAAATGAAAATATTCTTACCGCGTGAAGATAATAATTATATTTTGTAGTTCATTTAGATGCATTAATATTAACTGTAAGCTGCAAATTAGAGGGTAAAAAATAAATTACAACGTAAATTTCATTTATCTTATGCTCGTTTCCTTGATTGGAGTAAATCTGATTTTCTCCACACTTTATTATATTTCCCATCCAAAATTTTGTCTACAAAATCATTCTTTCAACTTGAAAAGCTAGATGCTTTTCATCATTTTTTTTTAAATACATGAATAAATTTGAAAAACTTCAATATAATCAAAATTTCACGTATATAATTAAAAGATGAAAAAATATTACAGCAAGGATCGAGTTTGGACATAAAAAATATTTTTAAATCTATCAGAAGTTCAGTTCGATAAGAATTCTACCCATAAAGAGATCTAATTACTACTAAAATTTGGCCTGATAATCAATATTCAATTGGGACCATAAATGTTCACATAATCATTTCTTTTGAGGAAATAGATGTTCATAATAAGAAGACTTTTATGGTAAATGGTAATAGAACTAAAATTTCTTAGATATTTATATAATTATATCTATTTTTTTTATTTTGCTTTCCTCTAAATAAGATTATTTTATTTGGTAATGTTTGTTAAATCAATTCAAATAAAAAATTTTAAAATAAAATTGTAATACTTTTGAAATCAAAATATGGAATAATTAAAATAAACTTGAAAAATATTTCGAAATTTTTTTCAATAGTTTGTTAAATTTTTTGGAATAAATTAAAATATTTTTTCTTCAATTTTTAATTATTTTTTATTTATTAAAATACAGTAATGCATATCTTGATCATATATCAAAAATATATATATATATATATATATATATATATATATATATATATATATATATATATATATATATATATATATATATATATATATATATCTTGAAAGATCAAAATATAGATAGTTAAAAAAAATTTTGTGAGATTCATTTTTTAATAAATATTTAAAAAAATAAAAAAATTTGAAATGATTTTACTTTTTTCATTATAATTTTTTTAAAATTAATAAACGCTACTTTAATGGATAAAAAATAGAGAAAATTACCCCAAATGTCATATTTTTTAATTTTTTTCAGAAAATACAACTATTTTTAACTAATTTCATTATTCTCACCTTTTAACTATCTGTTTTCAAAAATGCAACTTTGTTTTTTAACTTAAATAAAAATAAGAATTGAAGTCTAGAGCAGCCGCGATAAATTCTTAACCAGGGAAGAACTGTCCATCGGAAAATGGACCAATCACCGCCGCCATCACACTCTAAAAGCTGGAGCTTACACACCCGCCCTGAGATCATTGCCAAGTACAAAATCCAAGAGAGAGAGACTTTGGTGCCTACTCTGACATCTATAAGGCCCGCTGCCTCTCTGATATCTCATCGTCGCCCTTAAAGAAATCCACGACTACCAATCTGGATTGCGTGAAATCGAAACATTACAAATCATCCAAAACTGCCCCAACATCATTACTTTGATTGAGTACTTTTGGCGAGAGGACGAAGACGCCATCTTAGTTTTAGAATTCTTGAGAATGGATTTAGCGGCGCTGATTAAAGAGGCTTTAAGTTTTAGAATTCTGGGTAATTTTTCTTTGCTTCTTAAAAAAGCCCTCTTTAGCCGCTCATGATGGCAGCTTCAAGTTGTTTTTGTTTTAAATTTGCTGATATATACTTTGCTTTTGATATAAATTTTCTAGGATTTAAGTGAATTTATTTCTCTATCATTGCTTCAATCATGGAATTTCTCATAAGAGTAAATATTTGACCTTTATGATTATTAAGCATAAAAGTATCATTGGGGTTGCAGCTGTCCATGCTAAAGATATGGGAAGAACATGAAACAAGCTAGCTTTAGGTCTTGTTTTATTCAAATGTTAATTGAAATTGTATTTATGAATGATATGAAATATCTCAGCCCATCTTTCTTTTTTCTAGAATTTCCTGATATGATTAATTAGAATAATTTTGTGAATGCTACCTCAAGACTTATAAAAAATACATTTTGTGAATCAATTGTTTCAGCATTATGGTTTTCTTTGTGAATTGATGTTGAGAAGGTAGTGTGAATTTTTAGTAAAGACTATATATATGACAGTACAATATTATTTAGAAAAGGATATTCAGGTTTCTCACCCTTGTTTTCTGGTTTTGTTGTTAATGTTCTGCTTGGGGCAGAGGTATCGCTTCTTCACTCTGTGTTTTGGGTCTGTAATTCATATATATGTTTCTTGGTAGAGTTCTTATAATATGCAATTTGTTTCTGGGTCTGAAACTTTAATTGATTGAATAGTTTTGCTATTCCAACTTATGGCTTATTTTCATGTATGAATTTCTTTTTATTACATAGTTTTATTAACACTTTTGAAATTACTTACCATACATGATTCTTGATTTCTGATATTAATAGATTAGATTATTTGATCTCAGCTTGTTGTATTTTTTATCAATGGTTAATCGAAGTAATTCTGCTTTTGTGATGAATAATTAAGGCTATGCACATTCTCTATTTGCAGAGTCGAAGATTATTTTCATATCCTATTCATCATGATCCGAACTTCTGAATGGCACAGTTCCAAGTTGCAGCAATTATTGTGGGTTAGAAGAATCACAATAGGAAAGCAATATATGGAGTTCAAATGGAGTTTGTGATGAAGGGATTTCAGGAGCTGGAAAATAAAGGTTTAAAGATCTAATTTTGGCAGATGGGAGACATCTCGACTTGTTTCTGTAGGCTATGTACATGCGAAAGTGTTCCACAAGACACTGATAGAGTTGTGTTTGGAATTAGAGTGGCGAAAGTCTTTGCAAGCCCTTTTGTTTGCTGTCATTTTTCAAGCCCTTTTATTTACTGTATTTTTCTTGATATTGATTCGGTTTAACTAGGAATGGAAAGGATCAGTAGTTTTGGGTTGTACTGGGGAGGCCTAATGGCTCGGGTTTAGTTAGGTCCTTTCTATTTCTTGCCTTTGTTGCAGTGTGTTGGTTCTAATAATATCTAATTTTGTTCTTGTATATATATAAAAATGAAGTACATGTTCCTTTAGTAATTGATATATTGTGCATGATTACTTATATGCATAGCCTTCTTATTTGAGAATTCCTTCGATTTTATATGATTCTTATTTACTTTCATTAAGTTTATCTTTTCTGTTTTCCTAATTGGATGAGAATTATGAATTTTCATATCTTATATAAGCTGCATTTAAGGACCATAGAATTGAATCATAAAAATAATCAACAGCTATTCTGAGCCTGAGAGGTTCAAGGTTCTTCCTTTTCCAAAAAGTCTTAAGACATTCAATAGTTGTAATCAAATTTCAGATTCAAATATGCATTTTATCACCTCCGTTTGTCCAAGTTGAAAGCCCTTAACTTTTAACCCCGCTATAGAATCGACTGTCAAAAGAATGCTAGATATGGCAAGTTTAACCATTCCATTGTCATTTACCACGACCTACATATTCATTTATGTAAAGGAAAATGAATATTTTGTTTCAGCATAATTCATACGAATTATATGCACTATTACCTCTTGAATATTTTGTTTCAGCATAGTTCATGAGTAGAGATAAGGTTTTGTTTGACGAATAATGTGAGGCACCATGTAATGTTTTGTTCGTCTTGGACACAACATAAAATTGTAGTAATTACAATGACATCCATTCTCTATGCTTAGTAGTCAAGAAAACCAAAATAAAATAGAAAACAAAGCTTCGTAAACAAAAACTGCACAGGTGCAACTGTGCAAGTTCATTTCCAAAATTTCAGATTCAAGAAAATAAAGCCAGTAGATGTAGGAGTTTAAGAATGAACTTTTCCAATATAAAATTACCAACATATTATATAGTATCCATGGTCATTTGGCAGTATGGGCAATAGATAACCGATACGCAATCGCTATAGCTTCAATCTACATATGTACAAAATAAAATTTGAATTCACCCTAACTAATCTGCTTAGCCCTCCGACATCAGCTAACATATAGTGCGGAGGGGCTGCTAGTTAATTATCAATTGTCGTGAAGTTCATACAAACACCATATGAATATTTCCCCTTCTTCCTTAAGTAGTAAAAGACGACATTTAAGTGCTGTAGACAAAATAAATACAGAAAACAATTAAATAAAAAAGAATTCAAAAATCAAAATTAATATACATCAAGTACGCTCATGTTATACACTAAGTACATAGCTAATCCTATTTTAAGTATACTACAAGTTAACAACAATATACAGCAAGCACATATCATGTGTACATGGTGTATACTACTAGTACACACGTTATGTACATATAGTACACACGCTATGTACAGCTAGTATGCACGGTGTGCATTAGATGTGTATTAGATGTATAATAGCTGTGTACTAGATGTATATAATGTGTACATGTACACAATGCATACAACATGAACGTACTGTGTACTAGCTGTACACACAGTGTGTACATCTAGTACACAGTGCGTACTAGTTGTACACATAGTATGTACATCTACTACACAGTTGTACAAACAATATACATCCAGTACACATAGTGTGTACATACTGTATACAGTGTGTATATCATGTGTACACCGTGTATAAGTTGTACACAAAATGTGTATATGCTGTACAGTGTGTACATCTAGTACACATAGTGTGTACATGCTATACACAGTGTGTATACCACGTGTACACTGTGTGTACTAGTTGTACACACAATGTACATCCAAAACACATAGTGCATACCTGATGTACACAGTGTGTATATCATGCGTACACCCGTGTCTACTAGTTGTACACATAGTGTGTACATCTAGTACACATAGTGTGTACATGTTATACACAGTGTGTATATCATGTGTACTAGTTGTACACGCAGTGTACATCCAGTACACATAATGCATACATGATGTATACAGTGTGTATATCATGCGTACACCCGTGTCTACTAGTTGTACACACAGTGTGTACATGCTATACACGGTGTGTATATCATGTGTACACCGTGTGTACTAGTTGTACACATAGTGTGTACATCTAGTACACAATGTGTACAACTAGTACACAGTGTGTGCATATTGTACACACTGTGTATATCATTTGTACACTGTGTACTAGTTGTACACACTGTGTACAGCATGTGTACACCGTGTGTATATCTAGTACACATTGTATATATCATGTGTACATGTTGTGTGCATGTTTTACATATTGTGTACATCTAATACACACCGTCTGTACAATTGATGGTTTAACGTACATTTCTCAACAACCGGTATCATGTAATGGATTTCACCTTCATATACTATAATTTTGGTGCCAGTTACGGTAAACTCTTCAATATCCTCTGTTAAAAAATAAATCGAAAATAATATTAAAAAACACACTACAAATTCTGAATTAATATTAAGTAAAGATTTTATCTGAATTAATATTTAGTATCACAATCAAAACACCCATCCAGACTGCCTTCTTCTAATAATATAAGTAATTTTATCTAGATTAATGAATAAAAGTTCAAAATATTTGTTTGATTATAAATTTATTGGGTAACTCATAGTACTAACATAACAAAAAAAATTGCTTGTATAAATAAATAACGTAATATGAAACAAAAGAGAAGCAGCAAAAGACATGGCTAGCTAAAAAAATAATATAATTGCTTACAGTACTGGCTCTAAAGTGGTATAAAATGGCAGAAAAGCAATTAGGAAAACATAAAGATGGTGATGTGAGGACTTATTCAGTGTTGCTGTTATGCACGAGTTGGCCGGCATTGTTTATTCAGGTTTTAATAATTAATCACTGTGCATCTTCTGATTATGATTTACCCACAAATTAAGTTGAACCAGTCACATTCAACTTTGACATGAGCCATTTCCAGAGAGCACCACAACACAAGTATTTAAAATTTTCTTATAGATTAATAGAAAGTAAGACAAATGAAAATCAAGTTAATAAAAAAAATAAAATTATGATATGCCCCTAAATTATATTATATACAGGGTCGCGTTGTGAAAATCCATCATTGGAAAGCTTTGATGAATATAACTTTGGGCAATTAACAAAAGTCCACAAGGGGCACAAATATATCCATCATGGAACCAGTCATTACAAACAATTTTTTTTGGAGCTTTTTACTTCTGAGTACATTGAAATTTTTCTAACAGATGATTACAAAAACAAATACTGCAAGTCATCAAGGAACAAAGTTTTCAAAATTATGTTTTGTTCTATATGCAATCAATCATTTGGAATCCCTCTACAAGAAATGGCTACTCTTATATAAACAGCTTGATAACTTATAGTTTAGTACTATTAACATATATGATATGATCAAAACTAATCAGATTCTTGTAAGTACTTCATTTTTCTGACCCCATATCATTGAGTTTCCACCGGTATCAATCTTTTATCTTTGGGTTTGCATCCAAATTATCTCAGTTCAACAAACATTAATCAATAGACAGCAAAAGATATTAATTTCAATATGACTGACCATAAACATTAGGCACCTAAGCAATTTCAGAAAACTTGAATTCACGTTCACATGAATAGTTAATCCAACTGATGCGGCCATTAAGTTTTAGTTAGCAGAAAATATCTAGCTTCTAGAATCTTGACATAAATTTGTCAATTATGAAAATGTAGTAAGCAAATCACTTTTTTGTATATATAACACTGAAATTAACAAATAATCTCCCTAATATAGCCTAGACTTACGCTTTTGAACTCCTGACTCTGATTCAACGTTCCACACTGTTACCAATTCTTCTTTCTTTCCTATTATTTGTTTTTTTTCCCATGAATATCAATCTAGAAAGCAATTCTACGTGCAAAAAAGAAGAAGTACAATCTAGAAAGCAATCAAAACACCCATCCAGACTGCCTTCTTCTAATAATATAAACGATTTTATTTGAATTAATTAAGATTTCGTCAAGCCTAAGAACGCAAAAAATACTAAATCTGAGTCTAAGTTCACTTCTTTTAGGGCTTTTAACAAACACTTAATATTCTGAAAATAATAGTTAGCAAAACCCACTCAATCGCTCATTCTAATTAAAAAGCAAAATAGAGTATCAAATAGAAAGGAATAAAAACAAAATCAACGAAACAAATTAGAAAGAGCAACCTTATTGAAATTAGTAAATTGTCCATAATACTAGAGATTCAAAGAATAATCACACTTCAATCTACTATCAATAATTTCAGAAGTTAAACAACAAAATTAACACTGCTACGTTTCAAATCTATAAACCAACAAAAACAGAGAAAAGCATATTCAAGTGAAAAGTTTCAAAATCTCATCTATAAATCGACAAAAACAAAGAGAAGCATACAAAAATTTTTGATAGAGAGGTGAGATATTCGATCTTTCAATAAATGTTTCAAATGGAAAATCAAAATCAAAAATAAAATTAAAAGAAAAAGAAAGTAGCAATATTAATGGAAGAAAAAGGTGAAATAAGAGCTGATCTCTTGAGATTCAAATTTTTATTTTCAAGAGATAAATCATTTTTTCGTTGAGTGATGATTAGAAATCGGTAATCGATTGAGACGGAAAGTCGCCGGTGATTGGAAAGGCTTTAAGGGATGGTTAGCGAAGAAAGTATAAAATTAGGTAAGAGATAATACGCAGATTTGTGAAGATGAGGAAAAGAAATTTAGGTGAAGTATAAAAGTTATACTTTCTGAAAATAAAAGTAGTATTTTTTATATTAAAAATTTAAAAAAGTTGTATTAATGAAAAAATTATATAGTAGTTGTATTTTTTGTTATTTTATTTTTTTTCCTGTATAGTTTTGTAAAAACCCCTAAAAAATAAGCGAAGAAAAAAAATAGAGAACGCTAATGGGCCTGGCGAATCCGAAATGGAAATATACGCACAATCGCCTTCCCGTTCTAGTATTGGTTTCGCTGGGTTACTACTTACTACTTCGAAGCTGAATAGTTGTAATTTTGTAAACGCTGTGTAAAAATTGTTTTCTTTCAAGCTGTTTGGTAGCTCAGAAAATCTGGTAAAGGTAATGACTTTCTGTTTTTCTCGTTTAGTGGTGGTCAGATTTCAATCTAAAGAGAAGAAGCATCAGACATTTATGATTTGATATAAAATTTCGTGTACAAGCGTTGAATTTGTCTGGAATTCTAAAAGGTAAATCCTTGCTTGGAATTCAAAGTTCAACAAACAAACATAACAATGCCTGAAAATATAATTCTCAATTTCTCTAGAATCCAAATCTCACACTGACCCAGGGAGAAGCATTTTCTCTTCTGCTGGATAGTTTCTTTTTAGGAAGCTTATCACGTTTTTCTTCAGAAATCATCATCCGATTCACTAGAAGCTGGAGTTCTTGATGAATCAGATATCAAACGCAGACGATAGTCCGGGAATCCCATTGGGATTCTAATTGGTTGTAGTGGTGGTGATGCTGATCGTGGACTTGCTGCGACTATTTTTTTCTGCATCTTTTGGGAAATGTCTATGCAGACTTCATCAACCATGTCAAGGAAGTCTTTCACGATGATAAACAATTGAAGTTGGCATGACCTTTCATCTTTGGATGCTCCTGCTTGATAATATTCTCTTGTTCTTTTCACGAGCTCTAGAATTTGTGTTTGCTCCACTTCCACCACCTCCAGCTCCTCCTCACACTCCTCTAGAAACCCTTTCATTTCCCTCGCAAATCTACCTTCCTCGCCATTGCTGCAATTTGCAGCGAGTAGCTGAATTTCTTTGACACGCGCTGTAAGAGAGGAGCATGTGTTGACAAAGCTGTCGTATTCTAAAGTGGCCGCTCTCTTTACATTGGAGAATTCAGCACTCAATGCACCCAATGCTTGTAGTCCTAACAGTAAATACTCTTTGTCTCTCTCTGCCTCTGTCAAGGCTTCTGAATTACTTTTCATCCTCTTTGACTATCATTTCTTTCAAGGTTTATGTTTTGATTGAGTACACAACGTCTCCCCTCTGATCGAGCTACTTGTTCCACCACAAAATGAAGTAAAGTGATCTTGCCATCGGTGCCTCTAATATCAGAAAGCTTTCTAAGAGCACTGAGATTAAAACCTCGAGCATTGCCTCTGGGTGTCCTGGCATTCATCCTATTTCCCGCCTTGAGAATGGCTTCAAGAAGTTTTAGAAAGAGTCCTCGGGTTGGCAGCTCCTTGCACCCGCACCCCAATTCGAGTGCCTGCAAGGAATCCTTGAGGTGTAGAATTTCTGCATCATAATTTGATCTGAAAAGCATTGTGTCAATGCGGATGAATGCTGAAGGAAGAGCTTTCAGGACATGGTAAAGGAAAGCTTCAGCATCAGCAAGTTCACTAGGGTTGCCTTTGAATTGAAGGATTTTGGCTTCTTTTTCTTGGGTTGGAGCAATTCTAATGAGTTTTTCAAGGGTATCAGTGGTAAGACCATGGCCATCAAGAAGCGCATCAAGGATTTCTCTGCGAGAAATTGCTATTGATTTTAGTACAATTGCCGTGTTCTGAGACTTTCGTGGCTCTAGGATGAATATGGGAGTTCTTGGGGAAGGGTTGGAACTACCTGTGCTCGACAAGTTCCCATTTCCCCGAGGGGTTGTGCGATGCGCAATTGTGTATCTGAATAGCGTTTCAATTTGTTCATTGTCAACTCTGATAAAAAAATGAACAGCACTTCATTAGAGGGCCGCCTACTTAGAGACTTAAGGTGAAAAACTATGAACTGGGGATAACAATGAACTAGGAGTGAAGCAGAATAACCTGAGAGAGCCATCAGTGACCTCATTCCAAACCATTGAATGGTCGGCATTAGCTATTACTTTATCCCAATGCAATGGCTTTAGCTTCATATGGCCAACACTTGTTCCTTCTAAGGCCTCTGCTGTTGAATCGCATGATAAGCCTGTAGTATTGATGTCCCTTTTTGGTGCTGGCGGGGGTCTTCTTGATAAAACCGACCCACCAGACGCCGGCAGTGGAGGTGGTGGCACAGGATGTTTCTTTGCTACTAATGGTGGCTGCGGTGCAAGCAGAGGAAGAGGTGGTGGCACAGGATGTTTCTTTGCTACTAATGGTGGCCGCGGTGCAAGCAGAGGAAGAGGTGGTGGTGGAGGTGGAGGTGCAGTTGTTACTGGCCGTGCTGGAACTATCGCAATAGGTTGTTCATTTGGTTGAACTGATTCTTTCACTATCCCACGACCTTCTTTTCCGTCTTGTTGTTCACTTTCTCTAGGTCTATTTGCGGTCATATCCCCCTCGATTTCTAATTCAGAGTTGGGTTTCAGCATAAACTTTGAGAACTTGGTTTTAAATTTTTGGCTTTCTAAATCTTTAACTTAAAGAATATCTTGTCCATTCTCATGAACAAATAGTCCTTTCACTTTATGACCAAATCCTCTGAACTCTTCATAAGTCACCATAGCTTCTTGTTGGAAGCTTGTATCAATTTTGTATTTCTGCTGGCGTCTAACATATCTGCGGTAGAGGAAGTAGAAGATGATTGTGGCAATGATCGAAGTAATTACAGCTGTGGCAGCAATAGCAATCACCATGGCTGGAATCAATGGCGACGAAGTGGATGATGATGGAGGGAGCGACATTTCGATATTTTGATGGAGAGAGAGAGTTTCAGTAGAAAGTGCATGCAGTGATCTATAAGCAAAAGAAAGATTGAAGGCAGAGAGAAATAATAAAGCTATAGCTGAATCCTCATGCCATTATGTAATGGACCAAACCAAGAAAGTCAATGTTATGACATCATTCTCCAACAGTTTCTTGTCTTCTGCACTATGCCGTTAGCTGACGGTTTCAATGCTGTTTGACATAAAATTTATCTAATGGTGGTTGTTTTGGTAGTGTAGCCGTCTTGCCTCAGTTCCATAGTAATCCACGAAGTTTCTCATTTTTAGCAAAAAATAGCATGTTAATTGGAGTCTTATATTTTGGCATAACTATAGTTGTATTATTACGTTTGGTTGCTTTTTTGACAATGCACCTTAGGACTTGATGACCGCGACACTTAAACTCTGTGTGCTATCTAATATCTATCCGTATATTGGAACTAATTTTATAAAGTATAAATAATTAGTATCGTAGTGTGAGTGGTAAGTCACTCTCATTTCTTAAGTGAGATCAGAAGTATGATCGCTGCTCATGTAGGAAGTAACACATTGGCCAATATTTTACCCCTTAAATGAGCCGATTCGGTGCAAAAGAAGATTGGTTTGGGTGTGATATAAGTTTAAAGGTGTCTTCCATAGTTGGAGTCCATTCAGAATATTCTGTGTCAAAAACAAAAAAAAACAAAATCAGTTGCGTAAAATCGATCTAAAATCGAATCGATTTTTATTATTAATCGATCTGATTGATTCGGTTACAATTTTTAATTTTTACATCTTACATTTTTTTTATTACGATTTAGATTTTTGAGTACCAGTTAACTGTTGGTTTACAGTAAACCGATTTTTATATAATATAATATATATTTTTATTTTTATACTTTAAAAATTTTTTATTTTTCTTCTATTTTTTTCTAAAACTGATATAAAATAATATTTTAAATTATATTTTTATTTTTATTCCTTAATTTTTTTATATTTTTCTATAAAATTTATATAATACTTTAAATTAAATTTATATTATGTTATTTTCTTTAATTATATAGTAATATTTATTTGCATTAACTTATTAACTTTTATATATATTTTTTATCATATATAATAGCATTTGATTACATTTTTTTATATTTTAGAGTTTATGTTTTAACATTTCATATTACTCAAAATTTTATTTGACCTATAATTAAGAATATTAATTTTGAATAAATATTAAATATATTTTATAATATTAGCTATTAATTTGTTGAACATAAATTTTGACTAGTAAATTATATTTATTTTGTGATTTTGATTTTAAATTACTCTACACATTTAAAATTAAATTGAATTTTACCTAATTTTTTTATAATTTTATGTTATAAATTTTGATAGTTAACCAAACCGAAAAATCGAAATCGATGGATTGGTTAATCAAATGTAACAGACTGATTAATGATTCTAAAAAATCAATATTAATGGAATGCTTAATTTTTTTTGTTGATGGATCAATTAACCGATACATGCTCACCTCGAATAACTGCATTAACAAGATTGTAATAAAGTCAAGGATTTTGAATTTTCAATCTTTAGTTTGTCAAAGTTTTTGATGATCAAGAAAAGCTTTGAGAGTTTAGCCGACCATGGTCTCATTTGCTGCTGCCGTATAGCAACGATTGCGAAGAAATGGATACAAAAGCTTATAATAAGGAAGGAAGCTTATATATTTTAATATTTATGTGTATTTTATCTGAGGCCTAATCCTCTTCCTTGCATTCACATCACAGGAATAAATTATCTAAATATTTATATCTATATTATATGTAAAAATAGGGAGTGGATTAAAACCTTTTTAGACAATAATTAACTCGTGTTTTAATATAATTTACAAAAATAATCTAAAGAAATTAATATCATATATGAATAATTTGAAGCTTTCAGACTTTTATTAGAGTTGGGTATTGGACTTAAGAAAACTACTTCGGATTACAATAATTTGATAGAATTCTTTTTTTCTTCAAGTTATATATATACTTTCTTATGTCAAGTAAATATGCAATTTTGTTATTTACTGATTCAATTTAGGTATTTATCTTCTTTTTATTGTATATAAAATTTATATAATTATTTCCCTTTTTTTTCTTATTGCACAAAAAATATATATACATATATATAATCATGTAGCGTTTAATTATATTTGTGGAGCAATCAATATATGCAAATACAAATTTTTTTTACTTTTAAAAATTTCGATTGGAATTTCATTCAAAATATTTTTTTCCTAAAATATCTCAGCAGTTAAATATTTATGTTATATAGCATAATTGAAATTTATTAGTATGGAATATCATTGGAAAAATGTCTAATATCAACAATTTTATTTTTGTAATTTTTTTCTTTTGTTGTTATTATTTTTTTTCTGAAGGGATTCATTGACCTATCCTGTATGAATATATTCTTAATTCCACAATGTGTACATTTTGTTTATATATAATAATACATTTTTCAGTTCAGAGAAAATAAAATTTAGACCCTAATCAAACAGAAAAATAGCCAGATTTCTAACCATTTAAATTACTTAAAAGTTTGTGATAATTATTAAAAAAAAACTATTAATTTTTATACATGTTTTTGCTAACCATCATGGGGCACAATTTATATGTCCATTTAGCAACCTAAAAAAAAATAATAGGAGACATCATAATTTTTGGAAAACAACCAATCACATGAACAGCCACCGTAACTGTAGACAAATATACAACAAAATGAGATTTCTCAATATATTCATGTCTAAAACTTGCCCCTCATCAGAAACATACATGACCCATAATAAAACATACATGACCTACCAATAAATTTTAGCCCCTGAAATTTGCTTTTAAATTATGCCAAATGTTATAAATTTAATTTTAATTTTTTTTATTCAAAAGTTTTTTGTCGTTATTTGTAAATTGTAACGATGGGAGTAAATATAAATCATTTTCTAACCGTTAAATAAAGATAAATGTGAATTAGGTTGATAATTGCAAGACATATATAAGCAAATTTAATAATGACAAAGATAAATATGAATCGTTTTTAAATGAAAATATAATTTAAGAATAAATTTATATTATTTTGAATAATTGAAGATTAAATTTGAAATTTTTATTAATGATAATAATTTTGTAACAGGATTGTAAGATCTCCTGAATGAATATCAACCAAATCATATATATATATATATGAAAAAAGAAAAAGAAAAAAAAAAGATAGGTCAGGCCATGGATGGGTTGAAAAATGATTATGGTATTGTTCTTAAATGACAATAAAATGATTTAAAATTGTAGAAGCAGATAAGGTAAAATGGCATAAATTAAGAAGAAATTAAAAAAAATGGAGTTGGTCAATACAGGTGAGTGGTGAGAGTCAACGCATACCCACCCATCGTTTTCATTACAATTAGAAGCTACTTTTTCTAAACTTATGGTTGGGGACCATATTGGACATAAATAACATTCTTTTTAGTTTCTATGGTTCTCGTCTTCTGCGCATCTTTTCTTTTTTTACTCCTCACTTTTATTTTCTTTCATTTTCTTGCAAAATCTATAATTTAATTTCTAAATTTTAATATTTTTACACGTTAAATTTTTATATTTTTAAAAATACATATTAAATTATTTAATTTTTACGTATTTATATATTAAATTTTTATACTTTTAAAACTACACATTGAATTTTTTAACTTATCTATTGAAACATATTAAATCTAAACGAATATAAAAAAATAATAATATTTCTTTGAAATACATGTAATTTTAACTGCACCTTTATTACACTCGTTTATTTTGTACATTTTAAATTTAATATGCTCTTTTCAAAAAATTCGATGATTTAATATGCAATTTTAAAAATATATAAAATCATGAAAGTAAATATACCAAAATATAGATTTTTTCCTTCGTTTTTCTATCCACATCTCATTTCAATCCTCAATTTCTTCCTCGTCCCTCTTTTCTTCCCCCTAATACCAAGACTTCTCGTTTTCTTAATTCTTTTTTCATTTTTTTTATATAGGAGATAATTTAGTCCGATTAATGTACCAAATATACTAAATATAAATAATTTTATTAAAAAATAAAAACAATTTTTCATACAACTCTTAATTTTCTTTACTTTAAGTGCATTTTTGTTTTCCATGATTGACTTGGCAACTCCATTACACCATTGTTATTTTGACAGCAGTCTCCTAACAAATTCTTGTTTCTCAGTTGCAATCTCACCACACAAATCAATTCTTATTAATTTCATTTTTTATCTTTAGTTCCAGAGGAGTATCTGTAGGAAATTTAATGAAATAACTATTTTAAAAAGTTTCTTTTCCCTATTACAAAGGATTAAAGATCTCTTGGACACAGTAGAATATCATCAAGATCTCATCAATAGTTTCCATCCACCCTTACCAATATTAAATCTTTAAAATTCTAGAACCGAATTATTTAATTTCAAAAAAATAATTATCCTATTTAGATGAAAATGAATTAAACAAGAATCAAGCTCAAGGATGGTGAATTTAATCCAAAATTGAAGACAATCAATATTTTTCTCATAATCACAGCAAAAAATTTCTTTGTTTTTTCAGTCTAATTGGTCAGCTAAAATTACAATATACGTGCATAAACACTTTTCTATCAAAAATCAGAGTCTATCTTGAGAAATTTAGACGAAAATATATCATTTTCTTCCATTTTTCTTTTCAAATTTATTCTCTTCCCTTTCTCTTCTCCTTCTCCTCTCTTTATGAAATCTTTTAATCTTTTTACATCTGCTAATTTTACTGGCTTCACCAGAAATTCCTCTGCCCCTTCTTCCAAACATCTGCATTTTTATCAAATTTTCAGTCAGTTTACAAATCAATTAAATTCAGTTTATTATCAACTTAATTAAACAAAAATAAAATTACCTATCAATTCGAGTCAAAATGTTCTCTGATGACATGATCACTACAGGAATTTCTCTGAAAGCTGATGATTCCTGATCATAAATTACAATCAACGTCAAATTACCATACAAATCAAACTGAAAAGTTACTATTTTCTGTTCTAGAACAAATAAATTTTAATTCAAACCGCAAACCTTGATCTTTTTGAGAAGCTCGTATCCTGTCATCCCCGGCATGGAGTAATCCGTCATTATGAGATTCACTTTCAAATCCTACAATACAAATCATTAATTATCAGTTAACATCAGACATGAATTTTTCCATTCATTTTCTCATCGACCAAACAGATATCATCTTTTGCTTACATTGTAGCCAACTGAGTTCTTCTCTCCATCCAATCCAAGATACTGAAGAGCTCTAGTCCCACTCTCTACAGCCGTTACTGTAAATCCAAAAATTCCAATCAAAATCCAAAATTCGAATCTTTACAGTTTTCAATTAAAATTTTTAAAAATATACATATATATTTACCTTTACATGAGGAGATCCTAAGCAGACGCTCGATCACTTTCCTATCCACAAGGCTATCATCAACAGCAAGAACATGGAGCTCCTCCGAATCAGAAGCTGACCCATTAGAAATTCCGACCTCCTCCGGCAAACTCCATCGTGAAACTTCACCCATTTCACCGGAAGTTGTCTTTTTAAAAATTCGTGTAAAAAGGAAAGGAGAAAGAAAGAAAGAATTGATAGAAGAAGAGAGTTGAAAATGGAGGTTATATAAGAAGGAAGGGGAGAATGAAAATTTAAAGGAAGATAAAGTTAAGATTCTGAGGATCTAATTTCTTGAGATCTTTGCAAATCTTTTAAGCTACCCCACTTTTGTCTGTTGTCCTGTCAAATTAAATTTTTATTTTTTTTTATTTTTTTACTTGCAGCGACCGCCAGACACGAATTCCACCGATGGATTTTCTCATCCTCGGTTGCTGTAGGAAGACAAACCGCCTCTAACGGTAGAAATATCAAAACGTTATTTTTGTTATTTTATTGTCCATTTAAAAATTTAAATATTTACTTTTGATTTATTATTAATTCGATCTCCTGTACGGAAATTGAGACTTAAATTGACTTTCAACCCAAATCAAATTCCAATACGGTAATTGCCAAAATAATTAAAATACAAACATGCAATATAAAATTTATTTATAAGAAAATTGTAAAAAATTAATGATTATATTAAAAAATTATAAAAATAAAATTATAACCATGCTACGCAACCAAACTAAAAAATTATACCTTCGAACTTAGGTTTAGAATTATAAAGCCAACGTCTCAGTATTTGCTTTTGTAATAAACGATCGATGGTGAACTATGGTCATCTTATTGGGCATCATTAGTGACATTTTTCACGTATAATTTTCTCTTAAAATAAGAGCAAATTAGCACTATTAAATTTATAGAAATAAAATAATCTTTTTTAAAATAGTTTAGGAAAAAAACACCTAATTTTTAAAAATAAATGAGTTAACTTTTCACCGAATATAAGAAGAAAAAAAAAACTTTCACTGAATAACCCATTATCTACCTAACCCACCCAATATGCTAACCTATTGCATTAGTACTACCTAAATGTTGAGGCACTTTATTTATTCAATTTTGAGAAAAACACTTTATAATGCAAAGGGCCTATGAAATCGCGCTAGTCATCATAAAATTGATATTTATGAGATCGAATTTGCCATTATGCAAAGAAATATATTATATCTCTCTTTCAAAAAAAGAAAAATAAAAGTATATTATATCTATAATTAGGAATTAGCTAATTTCAATATTCGGGTTTTAAAATTAATAAGAAAAATATAAATTTAATATTTATACACTCCATATGATGATTTTATATGTTTTTTAGTTTGTAAGAAAGAGGCAAAGATGAATGGGATCTGCAGATCTCTTAAAAAAGAACACCATATCCATCACTTTGAGATACATATATATATATATTAAAAAGTGTATAATTATATAGTATTAAATATATGAAAAGATTATCAGAAAGATACGATCACATATCACATAGTATATTAAACTTTTGTAGCGTAATGGGGTACTAAAAAGGATAAAGATCACATATCACATATTATATTAAACTTTTGTAGCATAATGGGATACTAAAAAGGATAAAGTTGCTTTTTATATATATATATATATATTTCCTGGAGAGGTTTTTAAATTTAATATTGCGAAAGTACAATGTGCTTCATGTGGACTGTCTCCATGCACCTGTGGTTGCATAACTAAGGAAATGTCCTGCTGTGGGGTATACATGTCAATAGGCCTGTAAATAATATTACCTTGTGTATAGCTTAGTAAAATTGGCTCAAACTTAAAATTTTGTAAAAATAATTATTTAAATTTAATTCAATCAACAAAACTATATATTGAATCAATTTAAAAGTAATACATTTAATTTTTTAATTCATTAAATCTGATACAAGATGCTCAATTGATCTCTCCCTTTCACTAAAGTTTAGCTCTCCTTCCCTTTTGTTTCTTTTAAAATCGTCATTCAATTTTATTCTCGTTACCTATAATGCTTTAAAATCACTATCGATATAAATAATATTTTTTGATGGTAAATAATAATATAAATGGTAAATAATACAATCTACTAAACTATTGAGATTCAGCAAAATTTGATGTCACCATTAGAAATTTCAATTCATAACGAGTCCGATGATATAATTTAAATTG
>JBBPFJ010000787.1:23589-49471 GCA_037975025.1 Excoecaria agallocha | reverse complement strand
CAATAGTAATAGGTGAAGGAGCTTTATGAGACTGAAAGCTAGAAAAAGTATCAGAATTACCTGTCATGTGATTTGTGGCACCAGAATCAATGACCCAATTGTTGGTAGAGGAGATAAGACATGTATTACCTGCCTCAGCAGTGACTGAAGTCGAGGATCCCTTTAACATTTCTAGGTACTTAGCATACTCTGTAGCCGAAATGGTGATATTCTGCTCAGATGATGAACCAGAAGCAGCAACATTAGCAATTTATGCCCTTTGATTGCGATTCTGTAATTTCTTACAATAACGCTTCGTATGGTATAAGGACCACACTAGTCCACCCAAACTCTTCATTCTATAACATAAAACAAATGCCAACTTCCTCAACAAGACACCCAATAACAAGCTTTACAAAAAATAGAAAATAAAGTAGCAGCAGAACCTCTAAGGAGAAACCCTAAAGCAAAGAAGACCAATCACAACAGAGGGCAGAAACCACCTCAAGCAAGCACCGAAATCTGATCGAAAACAACAAGTCGACGCCGGATAAGAAATCAGAGGGCCAGAGATCAAGGCACCGCCTCCACTCGCCGGCACGTGATAGAGAGGGCAGTAGCTTGTGACGGTGCGTGTACTTCACTCGCCGGACGGATGGACGCCGGATTCTGTAGGGAGGTCGAAAGGACACTTGCGCACCTCCCGAAGTAGGCGGTGAGACAAACCGGCCACCGAAACTGGTGACCCAAGGAGAGGCAGATTCTTCACGATGAACAGAGGACCCGAAGAACCCATAAAACCCAGAAAATAGCCTAAGGCTCTGATACCATGTAATCAAACGCAGATTGGAGAACTCTTAAATCTCACTTTTCTATATCTCGGTACATCTATATATATACAAAAATAGAAGAGTTTGAAATCAACTTATCTAAGGAAACCTAGCTAAATAAGGAAAGCTAAATACATTCCTAAGATTATGCTAACCAACTATTTACAATCTATAACAGTTGTGAATAAGAGTCTAACTGCAGAATAAGGTGGGTGTTAGGAAAAATGATAATCAATCACAACACACAACCACAAATCAAGAAAATAGGGACTGAAATGATGTATATTGATATGAACTGTATCAATACAACAAAACAATTCTGTAAAAAATGCAGTCAAAAGGAAATAAACTTGATATAAGGGACTACTAAAGGAAGGAGCAGCCAAACAAGTGCTAATCTCCTTTCTTTCCTTTCCTGTTCACCTATTACAAAGAATAACTCCCATAGCCTCATTCCTCTCTCCCTTTTCTTTTTATTCTGTTTTCCTATAACGAACTCTAGTCCAGCTTAGCTCCCTCCTCCACTGCCTTCTTCTTGAGCCTCCGAGAATAAACCCTCCACACATTGGGCTTGGGGCCTTGAACTTCTTGACCGATGGCCTCTTCTTCATCATTGCCAGGGGGGGAACAGCAGTCTTGTCCCCAAGACTGAAGTCTGGAAATTGGTGACGAATCACAAACTCGTCCTCCCAAGTAGCATTGTCAACCCCACCATCATGCCATTGGACCAGCCATTGCATAACAAGATCGCCATGCCTACGGATTTGTCTTGAGGCAAGGATACAGAAAGGAACAATAGGAGGAGTCTCAGTGGGTGTCATGTTCGCCGGTAAGGCTAAAGAGGCTGGCATGGCTCCAATCAACTTTTTGAGTAATGAAACATGAAAAACAAGGTGAATGAGAGCGCCTGCAGGTAATTCCAGCTTATATGCCACAGGTCCAATCCGTTGAAGGATTGACAATGGCCCATAAAAATGGGGAGCCAGTTTTGGTGTAATCCGAGAAGCGACAGAAAGTTATCGGTGAGGTCGCAACTTAACATAGACTTGATCACCAACAGCAAATTCCACATGATGACGATGAGAATCCGCAGCTGACTTCATCTGAGACTGAGCTCGTGCAAGGTGGGATTTAAGTTGGCACAAAGCCTCATCTCGGTCTTGTAGTTCCTGCCCAACAACAGCCACTTGAACTTCACCAGGAACAAATTGTATGACAGTAGGAGCTTGGCGAGCATACACTGCTTCAAAGGGAGTAGTACTAATGGACACATGGTAAGTGGAATTGTACCAGAATTCTGCTCATGACAGCCAAGTGACCCAAGTTTTGGGTTGATCCGTAGCAAAGCAGCAAAGGTAAGTTTCAACACAGCGGTTCACCACTTTCGTTTGACCATCGAATTGGGGATGGTAAGCGAAACTGAAGTTTAAGGTAGTACCTTATAACTTAAATATTTTCTGCCAAAACCGGTTGATAAACATCGGATCACGGTCACTGAGGATAGATTTGGGAAGCCCATGGAGATGAACAACCTCCCGAACAAAGATTTCAGCCAACTGGCGAGCAGTGAAAGGATGGCGGAGAGGGATATAGTGAGCATACTTGGACAGCCGGTCAACTACCACCCAAATGGTATCAAATCCTTTGGACTTTGGCAAACCGGTGATAAAGTCCATAGAGATATCTTCCCAAATCTGATTTGGGATGGGTAGGGGCTGTAATAACCCTCCTAGAACCAATGTAGAAGCTTTGTAGCGCTGACAAATGTCACACGCTTGAACAAACTTCTAGACAGTCTTTGTCATTCCCACCCAATAAAAGTGAGAAGCCAAACGGCGATAGGTTTTGTAGAAGCCAGAATGCCCCCCACAAGGGCTCGTATGGAACTCAACCAGTAATTTAGGAATCCAAGTGGAGGTTGAAGAGAGAACTAACCTGTTTTAGAAGTACATGATGCCATGCTTCTCTGCAAACCCCGAATGGGAGAGAGAATCTTGCCGCAAGTCATGCAAAATTTTTTGAAGCTAGGAATCAGTTGCTACCTCTTGGAACAACTCCTGCGCCTCCACCCAGCAGGGAGTAACTGAGAATGGACACAACTCTGTTACCTTTCCAGTGAGTCGGGACAAAGCATCTGCAGCCCGGTTCTCTTTTCCTGGTTTATAGCGAACATCAAACTTATACCCCATCAACTTAGCGACCCAATTCTATTGCCCTACAGTGGTGATTCGTTGATGAAGTATCTCACGGATGCTTTACTGGTCGGTGTAGACAATGAAATGATGTCCCAAAAGATAGGGACGCCAGTGTAATATTGCTAATACGATTGCCATAACTTCCTTCTCATAGGCGGATTTGCTGAAGTTTTGGGGAGACAAGGCCTTGCTGAAATAAGCGATAGGCCGGCGATCTTGCATGAGGACAGCCCCGACTCCACAGCCCGAGGCATCACATTCTGTAATGGCCCAAATATCAGGCTAGTCGGAAATAGTACTTTCCGACAGTGAATAGTGATACCGGGGTGAATAGTACCTCCTTAAATCGAAAAATATTTTATTGGTATCAGAGCAAAGGTTTAACAGATCCTAAGATCGGAACGTTATAATAAAGGATGATGTACTATGTATACATGCCATGAGTTTATCTTGATATCCGAAGTGCGAAGGATATAAGGATAGTAGAGTTATTGGATGGTAAGGACAGAAGCATGTGATAAATTTGGAATGTAAATAAGATGAGTTATTTGAACTGATTCTGTTTATGAGAATATTCTCTAATTTTCATGATGTCACTATAGTTGTGACATGAAAGAAAATTTCGAGGACGAAATTTTTATAAGTGAGGGAGATTTGTAATGGCCCAAATATCAGGCTAGTCGGAAATAGTACTTTCCGACAGTGAATAGTGATACCGGGGTGAATAGTACCTCCTTGAATCGAAAAATATTTTATTTTATTTACAAAATATGTGAAATTTAGAAAATTTCGAGGACGAAATTTTTATAAGTGGGGGAGATTTGTAATGGCCCAAATATCAGGCTAGTCGAAAATAGTACTTTCCGACAGTAAATAGTGATATCGGGGTGAATAATACCTCCTTGAATCGAAAAATATTTTATTTTATTTTATTTACAAAATTGACACTAATCATATATTTTACACTACTAATTCCATCTTTATTGAAAAATTCTAATTTAATCCCTAAACTTATTTTCATACCTAAATTCTTATTTTAATTATCATTTTCTTTTCCAATTTAATTATAATTCATTTAAACTCATTTGTTCTTCAATATTTGACAATGTTTCACTTTTGCCCCTAAACGTATAATTCTTTTCACTTAAATCCTTTTTCCACTCTGCTATCTTATCTTTCATTCTTTTTATTTTTTTTATTCCAATTAATTACTTGGCTTATTTTATTACTATATATATATACAATAAATTCAATTTCATTAAAATTTCATATTTTCTACTATAACATAATATGAAATTTAATTTAAAAATATTCTAATTAATCCCAAAAATTTCAACTAAATTAGTATAGCACTAAAATTTCATTTGCATTTATTTTATGCCATTTTCCTCACCATTTAGCCAACATAAACTCACACACACACCCATGGCCAAACCATCCTTTGGGTATTCTAAATTTATTTCTTTCAAATAAATATTCCATTCATCAAATTAAACTCTCAATTTCACATATATATTCCAAATAAATACTCCTTGAATTATAATTAAATTGGGAAAGAAAATGATAATGATTGTAATATCCCACATCGGTTGATAAGGTGAACGAAGTAGTCCTTATATGGCTATGGATACCTTACCCTCGTGGACGCGTTTTGGGTAATTCACCTAGGAACAAAATCGTGAGGGCCTCGGACCAAAGCGGACAATATTCACGAGCGGCTATTTGGGGACGTTGCAGATGGTATCAGAGTCGGTTCCGGATCGGTGTGCCAGCGTAATACTGGGCCCCCAAGCCAGCGAGGACGCTGGGCCTATTTAGGTGGGGTGAATTGTAATATCCCACATCAGTTGGTAAGGTGAACGAAGTAGTCCTTATATGGCTATGGATACCTTACCCTCGTGGACGCGTTTTGGGTAATTCACCCAGGAACAAAACCGTGAGGGCCTCGGCCCAAAGCGGACAATATTCTCGAGCGGCTATCTGGGGACGTTACACATTCGATCTCAAATAGCTTGGAGAAGTTGGGTAATGCCAGCAGCGGGGTTGTAGTCAACTTAAGTTTTAGTGTATCAAAGGCCTGCTGAGCATCGTTAGTCCATTGGAATCCACCTTCTTGGTAAGGTCAGTCAGGGGTTTAGCGATTTTACCGTATCCTTCAATAAACTTACGGTAGTATCCGATGAGTCCTAAGAACCCGCGAACCCCTTTTACAGTTGTAAGAACCGGCCAATGCTGGATAGTAGCAACCTTATTGGAATCCACTAGTACCCCGAAACCATTGATCACATGGCCTAAGTAATCCACAGAAATCTGGCCGAAATTGCACTTCTTAGCATTAACCACAAACTGGTTGGCAGCCAACAGTCCCGATGCCAATTCTACATGCTGTAGATGCTCCTCCCAAGTGCGGCTATAGATCAATATATCATCGAAAAACATCAAGACACACTTACGCAACAGTGGCCTGAAGATGTCGTTCATGGCAGACTGGAATGTCGCTGGGGCATTGGTCAAGCCAAAAGGCATGAAGAGGAATTCATAGTAACTGTCGTGTGTACAAAATGCCGTCTTTTCTATGTCTGAAGCTCGCACCAAGATTTGATGATATCCTGATTTGAGGTCCAGTTTTGTAAAGAATTTGCCCCCTCTAACTCATCGAATAATTCTTCGATAACTGGAATTGGGTACTTGTCCAGGACGGTCACCTTGTTTAGAGCCCGGTAATCCACACACATGCGTCAAGTCTGATCCTTCTTCTTGACCAAGATGACTGGACTTGAAAATGAGCTTTGGCTGGGGCGGATAATTCCCTGTCACAGCATATCTGACACCTGCCGTTGGATCTCTTCCTTGTGATGGTGAGGGTAACGGTAGGGATGAACGCACACTGGTCATTGACCAGGCTGGAGAGTAATGGCATGCTCTATGGCCCAATGAGGTGGAAGTCCCTCCAATTTGGCAAACACCACACAATGCTTCTTGAGCAGTCTCCCCATTTGATGCTTCTGGTGGTCATTTAAATGGCCTAAGACATCCATGAAGGTGTGAGGAGCAGAGCTTTCGTCTGCCAGGAGCTGGGACAAATGCCCATTCAACCAATGTTGCAAAGCTGGTAATCCCTGAGGCTTGGTTGTTACCCTTTTCAAGTCCATCACTCTTCCCTGATCCACAAACTTCAAGCTACCCGATGCCCAATTGGCAGTAATGTCCCCCAATGTTCTTAGCCATTCAACTCCCAAGATTAAATCCAAACCCCCAATATTGGTTACAAGAGCATTAATCACACAAGTATAGTCATTAATTTGAATAGGAATTCCTATACACCTCTTTCTACCCCAATCATATTTCCATCACCCAACCGAATACCCATAGTGTTAATGTTACATACCTGAAATCCCAACACTGCAGCTAATTGTGATGAGATAAAATTGTGGGTTGTACCATTGTCAACCAACATCTCTGTGGGAATTCCATTTATAGTGCCCCGTAGCTTGATAGTACTCAATTCTCTGTCGAATTCGTTGAGGATTCCCATTTGGTGGTTAAGGCAGTTAAATTCGAGGGCCCTGCATTCACCCTCTACTGGGTTGTCTCCTTCATCATTCTCTACATTGAAAAACTATTCTTCCTCCTCTACTTCATCCCCTTCTCCCAATAACATCACCTTTAGTTGTGCCCTTGGACATTTATGTTGTGGAGAGTAGTTCTACCCACACTGGAAGCAGAGTCACTTGCGCCGTCGCTCTTCCCATTCTGCCTTGGTCAGATTCCGGATTCCTGGTCGGCGCTGCCCCCATCGAATGGAATCGGTGGACGCAGATGGAGTAGCTGGTTGATGGGCTGACAAAACAGATGGGTATCTGTTTTGATTGGGGCTTGAAGACTGGTTGGGTGTTGTGGATGAAAAACCCACTCTATTAGGCCCAGCCCAAGGACCAAGAGTTCCCTGCTTTTTATAGGAACTATCCCTCTCCTTCACCGGAGTCTGAAACGCTCTCGTCGGAATCAACCCTCCTCTGTTATTTTGCAATGAAGCTTCAATAGTGCATGTGAGACGCATAGCTTCAACCCTATCCTCAGGTTTGTGCACCTTCACCCAACCTTTGATTTCCTCTCTCAGCCCACTAATGAAGTATCCCACGTACTGCAGCTCCGGCAGACCAGGAGCGATGGCGGCTACTATCTCAAAGGTATCAATGAACTCTTCCACACTTCCCGATTGCTTCAAGTCAGCCAGTTCTTCAAACGGGCTGGAAAAATGGAGTCCACCAAATCTGCGCATTAGGTCTGTTTTGAATTGCTCCCAAGTCAGAGATGGGGAAACATCCAACAACACAGAGAACCAGTTGATGGTTGAGCCTTCCATGCATATTTCAGCCAAAGGGACATGCATATCAGAAGGAATCTGATTCACACGAAAGTAAGTTTCCACCCTCATGACCCATCCTCTAGGATCTGTGCCATTAAACATCGGTAGCTTCACCTTCTTCAGTGATACCAGTGGGTCGGCAAAATGACTGGCATGAATCTGGTAATCCAATTTCTGGTTGGAACCTTGCCCTTGGCGGTTACCTCCTCCCTCCATGACTGTCTCTTCCTGTGAACTGACCTCCTCAGACTGATGAGGCTGTTTATCCAAACGCTTGAGCCAATGCAGAACTTGACCTCTGAACTCATCCTCTTTCTTCCTATCTGTTTGGTAGTTGATTTGGGATGTGGCAAAACACATTTGTAGCTCTGTAACAGATTTGGTTAATTCCTTCACACAAGCGGCCAAATCACCAACTCTTTCCTCTATGTCATCCAAACGATTGTTCAAGGATTGCAAACGGGTTTCCATTTTGATATTTTTTTTTGTTTATCCGATTTCTTCACCTCCTCTGATTTTGGATCTGGCAGGTCGGACCAATGTTAGGAAAAATGATAATCAATCACAACACACAACCACTAATCAAGAAAATAGGGACTGAAATGCTGTATATTGATATGAACTGTATCAATACAACAGAACAATTCATTCTGTAACAAATGCAGTCAAAAGGAAATAAACTCGATATAAGGGACTGCTAAAGGAAGGAGCAGCCAAACAAGTGCTAATCTCCTTTCTTTCCCTTCCTGTTCACCTATTACAAAGAATAACTCCCATAGCCTCATTCCTCTCTCCTTTCCTTCTTATTCTGTTTTCCCATAACTAACTCTAGTCCAGCTCAGCTCCCTCCTCCACTGCCTTCTTCTTGGGCCTCCGAGAATAAACCCTCCACACATTGGGCTTGGGGCCTTGAACTTCTTGACCGATGGCCTCTTCTTCATCAGTGGGTTTCGCCAATATGACAAATTCTGCTTCCATAGGCAGGCCATACATTGGGTTAAGGAGGACTTTGCATATTGAGTTGGGAAGTATAGATCTTTTGAACCTGGTGGAGGTTTGCTTAGTTCCTGGATCAAGGCTTTGTTTCTCCTGAATTTTTCATTAGATTTTATGTCAATAATAGCTGCATAAACATCAATTTATTCTAACAATTCCCCTATAACGAAGTGGCAGATTTTGGTGTTCTGACCTGTACAATTCTGAGTTCTTGTATATTTCAGAGAAGTTGACCCCTAGAGCTACTTCCTGTGCTGCCGTTGTAACCTCCAACATCCAAGTTGCAGGATTATAATCATCTTTAATGTTTGAAATTCACTCAATGTCCTTATAAAAAATTTCCAAGTACAGCCACTTAGCAGCGAGTTCTAAAAGATTGGAGTTTCTAAATCATTATGCATTTGCTAGTCTAACCTCGAAGTATTTGATCAAGTGGCAAGCATGTCGACCGACTGGACCTACATAAATTTCTTCCCCTCCTCTCTTCAATAACAATAACTGTAATGAGATGCAAACTAATTAGAACTTGTGTTTGGTCAGGAACCCAAATTTAAACATGATTTCCTTAACAAAGAAAAAGGCCTGACCTCATCGAAAGCATCAAATATGTCGATACTGGGCTGATGTATTGTGCACACCACAGTCCGTCCAGTGTCCACTGTGTTTTTCTCATTACTATTGCAGCT
Source organism: Excoecaria agallocha (assembly GCA_037975025.1). Taxonomy (NCBI): domain Eukaryota; kingdom Viridiplantae; phylum Streptophyta; class Magnoliopsida; order Malpighiales; family Euphorbiaceae; genus Excoecaria; species Excoecaria agallocha. The sequence continues at coordinate 40,416 of JBBPFJ010000787.1, read as the reverse complement.
GCCCTAGCATCAAGGCCAGAGGTTGGCTCATCCATAAAGATTATGGATGGGTTGGCAACAAGCTGAACAGCAATTGTCAGCCTTTTTCGCTGCTCGATTGATAGAGCATTTATACCAGGCAATCCAACAAGTGCTTCTCTTAAAGTGTTCAGCTCCACAAGCTCCATTACTTCCTCAATGAACATCAGCAATCCATCAATTTAATATACCATCAGTATCCTGACGCAAAAACAGAACAAGTTTATATTCTCATTTCTACCGAACTATATACTCAGTGCAGGTCCCATTATTGACTGTACATCATTTGCACAAAAAAAGGCACCCACCGCAACATCAGTATTGGCTCCTTCTATTTCATTTTCCTCATCATTATAATGTGCAGCCTTGATTTAGGGTACTGCTATTTTCCTGCTTTTCAGTAAGAAAAAAGGTGACTGAAGCTGCATGTATACCTTTCTTGTATGGGGATCAACCTCAGGAAGTAGTCGAAGCCATGCAGAATAGAGCAATGACTCGTATACTGTAACATGCGGGGAATGAATGTCAGTTTGCTCACAGTATCCTGATATGCGAGCAAAAGTTTCTTGCTTCTTTGGAAATCCAGATATTGATATACATCCTTCAATGTAACCACCCGTTTTTCTTCCAGCCAAGACATCCACAAGAGTGGTCTTGCCAGCACCACTAACACCCATTAGAGCTGTTAGGACTCCTGGCCTAAATGCTCCACTGACACCCTTCAGAAGTTCCAGACGATCCTCAGCAAAACCTTGAGCTTTCATTTCCTTGAAGTAAATTGACATGGAAATGAATGGCTATTAAGGTGAATGATATAAGATAATGACCATTTCAAAATCATGAAGAATTTCTAGTGATTCAGAAAAATTTATGGCCCTAATACATTGTTTTACTTTGGAGGAGGCCTCATGGTACCTGCGGCATATCTACAGAATATCTGATTTCATCAAAGGTGATGGAAAGGGGTTGAAAAGGGAGAATCATTTCACGCTTCCTGTTTTGACTTGCATCTTCAAAGTTGTCCACTCTTGCAGATGTTGTTCTAGTTGATGCATTTCTTTGGTTTAAACTTCCTTTTTCTGCAATGCATTTATAATAATTTACATTATCACTTGAATCAAGGTACAAGAAAAGCCAACAAAATAGCAATGTCTTATGACCCACCTAGAAAGTTCTTTCCTTTAGATGATAGTTCAATAGACTCTCCAGTTGTGCTAGCATATCTCTTAGCATAGTGTAGAATATATCAAGTTGGATCTGTAAGTTGGTGGGCTTTCTTAAGTTGGTGGGTTTTCTGTTTCATCAGAACACACAAAGTGTGTGTTTCGTCCATTGTTATTTTTCCCGGTTTTCCCTTTGAATGGTAACCATCCATCTTGCCAGCTGTAAAAGATCGGATGGTTGTAGTTTTGTTTGTGTCTTTATAAATTGTTTTCTGTTTTCTTAGCTCAATAATAAAATGAGAAGTTTTGTTTGAAGTTACTCTGTTCGTCCCTGTTTTTGTACATGGTATCAGAGCAGTGTAAGATCTATCGATATATTTCCTAATTAGATCAAGTTGATCATGATGGAAGATAGTGGTAATCAAACAAAGTCTGAAGAACAATATCTTCAGCTTCATCATTCAGATCATCCAGGTATGTCGTTGGTTAGCACTCCTCTCACTGGCACCAATTTTCTTTCCTGGAGTAGATCGATTCAGATTTCTTTGTTTGCCAAAGATAAAATAGGTTTTGTGGATGGTGAGTACAAGATGCCTAAGAAAACTGATCCTACGTTTAAGCAGTGGAAGAGAGTTGATAGTATGGTGCTAGCTTGGATTCTAAACTCTATTTCTAAAGAGTTATCTGAAGCTTTCACTTATGCTACTACTGCTAAACAACTATGGGATGATATTCATGAACGTTTTGGAGAAAGTAATGGTCCGTTGATTTACCAGATTAAGCAAGAGCTTAATAATTTAAGGCAGGGAAATATGAGTATATGCAGTTACTACACTAAAATGAAGAGGTTATGGGAAGATTTATGTGTATTAAATCCCCTACCTGTGTGTAGTTGTAATGCAGTTTCACAGTGTTCTTGTGGTGTTTTTACAAAACTAGAAGCAGTGGATAATGTGGATAAGGTGATACAGTTCCTTATGGGACTTAATGAAGGATATGATCATGTACGTAATCAGATCTTGATTCTAGATCCATTGCCAACCATTAATAAAGTCTATTCCATGGTGCAAAGAGTAGAAAAACAGAGAGAAGTGCAAACTAATGTTTCAGATCCAATGGAAGCAAGTGTATTAATGGCAGTTAATCACAATGCAGGTTCCAGAATTAATGTAAAAAAGGATTCTCGATATGAAAAGAAAACTAATGTTAGAAAAGAAGACAAACAGTGTTCTCATTGTCATAGAAAAGGTCATTGGAAGAGTGAATGTTTCCAAATCAATGGCTATCCTGATTGGTTCAAGGGACGGAAGATTACACAGGAGGTTTCTAAAATGGCTGCTCATATTTCTGAGACTCCATTTGACTCAGATGAAGAAAAAACTCTTACAAAGAAACTGGAGAATGAGTATGACATAGCTCATATAGTGCAAAGAGAATTGAGCAAGCTGTTAAAGGAAAAGAATTCAGTTGATCTTAAACAGGTCAATTTTGCTCATTTCAATGATTTTGCAGGTATGAATTCTTCGTTTGCATTTTTATCTCTGGATTCTATACATCAAGGTTGTTGGATTGTTGATACAGGGGCTACAAATCATATGTGTTCTTCATTAGATTTTTTCACTCACTATAAATCTGTTTCCAATCCCACACCTGTATATCTACCTGATGGTTCTCTTAAATTTGTCAAGAACACTGGTGATATTCATCTCAGTCCTCGTGTCGTTCTTACTGAAACTCTACATATCCCAGATTTCAGATTTAATCTTTTGTCTGTGCACAAGTTATCCAATACTTATTTGCTGAAGTTTTCTTTCTATCCAACCTTTTGTATGATACAGGACCTACAAAGTGGACAGACAATAGCAGTGGGTAGATGTGTAGGCAATCTTTACATGCTGGATCCTTCTTCTTTTCTTCCTCATGTAATAAAAGAAGTTGTTGACAAAGAAATGAAACTTTTAGTTTCGTCTTTTAATACTTGTAATAATACAATTTGTATTAATGACAAGAATCTCTTATTATGGCATAAACGTCTTGGACATAGTTCTATTGATGTTTTGAAGCATATTACTCGATTCAAAGATGTTAAGTCTGGATTAATGTTTTCTTGTACTGTCTGTCCCTTAGCTAAACAGACTAGGATTTCTTTTCCTGATAGTCAGATTTCTAGTCCTCGATCTTTTCATCTATTACATGTTGACTTATGGGGTCCCTACAAATATTCTACATTATCCGGAGCTAAATATTTTTTGACCATAGTGGATGATTTTACTAGAGCAACGTGGACTTTTTTGCTTCAAAACAAATCTCAAGTTTCAAAGACATTTGTCTGTTTTCTTTCTCTTGTCAACAATCAGTTTGGTTCTTCTGTTAAAATTGTTCGAACTGATAATGGCTCTGAATTTTTGAGTCAAGAGTTTCAGAATATTTTAACGTCAAAGGGAATTTTACACCATCGATCTTGTGTTTATACCCCTCAACAAAATGGGGTTGTTGAGAGAAAGCATCGACATCTTCTTCAAGTTGCTCGTTCCCTTCTTTTCCAATCTCATTTGCCACTTTCATTTTGGGGGGAAGCAATCTTACTAGGTACACACCTAATCAATATATTACCTAGTTCCATGCTCAAATGGCAGACGCCATATGAACTGCTTCATGGTGTTCCACCTTCTTATGACAATCTGAAATGTTTTGGTTGTCTTTGTTATGCCATAAACACTCAGCCTTCTAAAGATAAATTCTCTCCTCGTTCGTTTCCTTGTGTGTTTCTTGGTTTTAGTTCAGGAAAAAAGGGTTATAAACTCTATAATTTGTCTACTCATGATGTTCAAGTTAGTAGAGATGTTGTTTTTCATGAGTCTGTTTTTCCTTTTAATCAATCCACTCCTGAATCTTCCATTGTTTTACCTGATTTGCCAATACAACTTGATCTTCCTTATCCTATTCCTAATAATCATATTACAGAGTCTCTTTCATTGCCTCTTAGTACATCTCCATCGATTGTGTCTCCTAGTCATAGTCCTTCTAATATTTCTGTGTCTCATGATTCTTCTGAAGTTCCTTCCTCTTTAGCTTTGCCTGATCCAGTTGATCAATTTACCAAACGGTCTAAACGAGTTCCTACTTGGATGAAAGACTATGTCACTTCTGTTACTAGTTCACCCCATACTCCACCAGCCTATCCTTTTATGTCTCCTCAAGGATTTAATGAAGAATACATATCATTTATGGCTAATGTATCAACTATCAAGGAACCTACATGTTATAGAGAGGCTGCTAATAGTCCTGAATGGGTGGCTGCAATGGAGCAAGAAATTGCTGCCTTGGAAGCTAATAAAACGTGGGATATTGTTCCTTTACCAACTGGAAAGAAAGCCATTGGGTGTAAGTGGGTTTATAAGGTGAAATTGCAGCCTAATGGAGAGGTTGAAAGGTATAAGGCGAGACTGGTAGCAAAGGGTTATTCTCAAATACCTGGCATTGATTATACTGAATCTTTTTCTCCTGTTGCTAAACTAGTTACTGTAAGGATGTTAATTGCTGTGGCTACAATGCATAAATGGTCTTTACAACATCTTGATATTAATAATGCATTTTTGCATGGCTATATCTTTGAAGAAGTTTATATGCAGCCTCCAGAGGGTTATTTCAAGGCCAAGACACATGAAGTTTGCAAGCTGAATCGATCTCTTTATGGTCTTAAACAAGCATCTAGGCAGTGGAATGAGGAGTTCACGCAGAAGCTTATTGATTTTGGTTTTTGTCAATCTTCTCATGATCATTGTCTCTTCATACAGAAGACTTCTACCTCCATTACTCTCCTATTAGTTTATGTTGATGATGTTTTGTTAACTGGTGATTCTGATACTCAGCTTGCTTGTGCTAAACGTTTTCTTCATCAGCAATTTACTATTAAAGATCTGGGGCCAGCTCGGTATTTCTTGGGAGTTGAGATAGCTAGGTCTTCTACAGGCACTTATCTCAATCAAAGAAAATATATTCTTGATCTTCTTCGTGATGCTGGTCTTAGTGGTGCTAAGCCTACTTCTGTTCCTGTACCCAAAGGTTTTAAATTTCTTGCTGATGATGGGCCTTTATATTCAGATGCTGATCAATACAGACGTGTTATTGGTAAACTATTGTATCTTAATCTCACCCGGCCTGACATTTCTTATGTTGTTCAACAACTCAGTCAGTTTGTCTCTAGGCCGTGTATCACTCACTGGAATTCTGCTCTTCATCTTCTTAAGTACCTTAAGAGTTGTCCAACCAGGGGTTTGTTTTATCCCTCTACTAATACTACATCCCTTCATGCCTATAGTGATGCTGATTGGGCTTCTTGTCCAAATAGTAGGAGATCTTTAACTGGTTACTGTATTTTCCTTGGGGATGCTCTTATTTCTTGGAAAACGAAGAAGCAGTCTACTGTCTCTTGTAGCTCTGCTGAATCAGAATATTGTAGCATGAGTACCACAGTGAGGGAGCTTCAATGGATTACTTACTTGATGGATGATTTTCATCTTCCTGTGCATCTCCCTATTCCTCTACGATGTGATAATCAGGCAGCTCTTCACATTACTGCCAATCCCGTTTTCCATGAAAGAACAAAACATCTGGAGATTGATTGTCACTTAGTGCGTAATAAGTTCAAGGAAGGTTTTGTTTTGCCTCAATTTATTCGAAGCCAATACCAGCTTGCTGATATCTTCACTAAATCGTTCTCTGCTCCTCATTTCCATCACTTAATTATCAAGTTGGGTCTGATTGATTTCAATCATGATCCAACTTGAGGGGGGGATGTAGAATATATCAAGTTGGATCTGTAAGTTGGTGGGCTTTCTTAAGTTGGTGGGTTTTCCGTTTCATTAGAACACACAAAGTGTGTGTTTCGTCCATTGTTATTTTTCCCGGTTTTCCCTTTGAATGGTAACCATCCATCTTGCCAGCTGTAAAAGATCGGATGGTTGTAGTTTTGTTTGTGTCTTTATAAATTGTTTTCTGTTTTCTTAGCTCAATAATAAAATGAGAAGTTTTGTTTGAAGTTACTCTGTTCGTCCCTGTTTTTGTACACATAGCCCTCTTTTGATATTCTTGCTTGAGGTCTCCCAAATGCTACAATCAGTTCAATTATCAGAAAACCGGTCACGTTGTTGAAAGCAGAAGATCTAATGGAGGAGACTTACGGTCCAGATATTTTAAAGCTAAAGTGAAGAGGAAGTTGAACAGGAAGATATATCCTGCCAGAACTCCAACTGCAATCCAATACTGTAACTCCTAGTGGCTCTTTTGAATTAGGAGGTACCTGCCAGAAAAGAATGCCTTTTCTTAAATTCAATTCCTGCAAATGACTGAGTCCAACTATTTTTCCAGATTTAAGAAAACAAATCTTACATGATTCCAACTTTTCCCAAGAAACTCATTCACAGCAATACCATTCTGAGCATACATCATTGGTGATAACCAGTAACCCCATATCCACCATGGCTTCACATTATCTGATGTAATCACAATATATACATCTCTGAATTTAAATTGCATCAAATTGAAGAAAAAAAATATTATCCTTATATATATATAATTCACCTCTTGATATGATAAATCCTCCTAGAATTAGTATAGTAAGCAGCACAAACGACCCAACTGTGTTAGCAACAATTGTAGTCCTTCCAAATGCTGCTATCAGTTGAAAAAGTGCGGATGCCATCTGGTTCGTGAGTAGGAGTATGAAGTACTGCTTGAAGAATCTGCTAGCAAGAAAATGTTAAGCTAATTCTGTAACAGAATAGATGAACAATTCAGAGACAGTTTCTTGCTTCTCACCTTCCAATATTTGGATCACAGCCTATAACATAATATGTCATGATCACCCATACACCCACTTCAGCAAAGGTGGTTGGAATCTTGAGAATCCATGTAGGCAGTGCGTATGCCCATGAAGGGTAGAAGAGAAGGTCTCTTTGCTTGTAGAAGACGGGAAGTTTAGCGATAGTCATTGCAAGTTCCGAGTATCCATTAAACATAGCAGTGAAGATTGTAAAGAAAAGGGCACCCATATAAATGCCACCATCAGTTTCTGTGTTTTGATGCATCTCTGTTCTTAGAAATATTGTCATTGCCACGAAAGCCAGAATCATAAGCTGAAATTAAAAGAAGACAACCGAGTATATGCTGTAACATAATTCTACTCCTGTATCAAAAAAATATTTATTTATTTTTTATTTTGGTTTTCAACCATTTGCAAATCCATGATCACATTTATTTGTCACTTGAGCTTTAATTATTCGAATCGGTCTATTAAAATAAAACGGAAAAAAAAAAGAATGAAATGAAGCCTCTACTCACTTGTGTTGCCTTAAAAATGTATACAAATGAATTCCTTTTCATGAGTAAATATTCTCTTGAAATGCAAGCTTTCAGAAGTTCCTTCTTGCTGACACCATATTTTTTCGTTGTTAGAGAATCAGGATGAGCTTTGGACTTGTCAAATGGTGTGGCAAGTTCATCACCTAACTTTCGACCAATATGAAATGATTGAAATGCTTCAGCAAATTCTTTCACAGGAACATAGCTATAAGGCTTATCTTTATGTGCCCAGTACTGCTCTTGATCTTTCTTTGATGTTACCTATCATATTCCAACAAAAGGAGCTTCCTAATGAGTTGAAAATTTTAAAAAGTATCAAAAAGGTATAAAAGGCTAGGTTGCAATTGTTATACGAATTACTACTTGCAAGAAGTCAGCAACTCCTTTCCTTTCAGGACATTTGAAGCCCATATATTCAAAGAACTCAAGCACATTTTCTCGGGGACCCTGATACACAATTTGTCCATCGGAATGAAGAATTATGTCATCAAAAGGATCATAAGTTTCTGGTGCTGGCTGTAGAAGAGAGATAAGAGCAGTTCCATTGCGAATGTGGATTGATTGTCTGAGTGAGTTCACAATTTGAAAAGTTGTTGAACTGTCCAAACCAGTTGATATCTTGTCCATAAAAAGCGCTCTAGCTGGTCCAGCCATCATTTCCCCTGCATAGACCGGAGTAGATGAAGATAAGTTTCTTTTTGTTCTTTTTTTTAGGTCATCATTTTTCACAAGGCTATAATAGGCTATTGAGTGATATATCTATGTCTTGCTTATCATCAATGGGAAATTGAACAAAATTGTCTTCTAGTATCTATGATATCATAAATATAACATCTTTCTGCTTTACCTGTTGTAACGCGCTTCTTTTGTCCACCAGAAATGCCTCATATCATTTCATCACCCACCCAGATATCTGCACATACTTCCAGTCCTAAAATCTGCAAAACTTAAATGCAGAAGACTAACTATAGTATTCCATAACCACATTATACTTCAAGTACTCTAATTTTGTACCTTAAGAAAATAATCTGGGACAACATTGGCCTCTTGCCCTTCTAGTGCAGCTGCCTACAAAATTCCAAGCATTAAAGCATAATTTACTATGTATAAATAAAAACACTTTCTTAATGGAGTTGTGAACACTCCTAGAAATTAAATTCCCAAGGAGAAATAGCAAGCACAAGAGCCTCTTTACCTTCATGAAGATATCTATATCAGGATCTGGTTTTATATTTGCTGCCTTTTCCCTTCTTGCTAATTCTGCTAACATCTCTGCATAATTTCAGAATTAGACAATAATTAGTTCAAACCCTTTATAATCAATCCACCCAGCACTTCATAGTAATAATGAATTGTTGCATATCATAACAGGTTCCAACCCCTTGACATCTTGCAGAGAAAGCCAGTGTTTCTCTAACAGTAATTTCTCCTATATGGAGATCATATTTAGTAAGCTGATGTTCTTTGTGAGACAAACTCTTCCATCCCATATCCATTATAGGTAACCCTTCCTGAAAACTGAAATTTCACAAAATACCTTTATCAAATCTTTAGGAGAATCCATTTAAAAAAAAAAAAAAAGCTGAAAAGATTAGTTAATTAGGCCAAATAATCTCCTCTGCCTTTATAGATTAAGAAAGAGGATGGTTGCTTACTTTTAGTTCTTTACTGAGTTTTCCAGCCAAAGCCGAAAGCAAAGTAGTCTTGCCTGAGCTTGGTGGGCCCAATAACAGTGTCATTCTGCAAAAAATATAACACGTCTAAAAAAAATTGGTGTCTATAAAGGATTTTTGCTATTTATCTAGCTTCAATTTATGCTACCCACCTTCGAGGCTTAATTATTCCACTGACGTCGTGAAGGATTGATAATGGTTTCTTTCTACTTGGGAGAATGTGAAGATAATTCAAGAATCTCTTTCAAAACAACCATCATTCACAACGAATCAATTTCACATCAATCAAAACATGCAATACAAGGAAATGATTCTTAAAATTATGATACCTCGAAAATATTAGCGGAGAAGTTGAACGTTGTAGGTAAAGCTCTACTTCCAACATATGCTTCTGCATTTCACTTAAATGCTCAAACCTGACCTCAATAGTTGGCATATCTAGTCCAAACTCTGCCAAGAAACAAAATAAATCAACACATAAAAAAAACCACAAACAAACATTATATGAAACTCAAAACGAGCATAACAAAGTAAACATTTTTCCCCTTCTTGATCATTGATACCTGTCAATGCGGTCCTTGAGCTTTAACAAGAACTTCTCATTATCTTCCTCTGCAATTTTCACTAGCCTCTCTAGTAAGTTCTTTTTCTCGATAAATCCTAAATTGTTTACATCAATCTCTCTTGATTGACCTTCTTCTTCAGTAAAAATTCCCCTCCTTAGACGTAAATAAGTAGGTAGTTTTTCAAGTGCAGCCCATTTAAGAGCTTCTTCATCATCTTCGTTACGCGATGACTGGGAGAAAATTTCCAAGGCTGTGTTTCTCCATATGTTAGAACTGCTTAAACGAGCACTGCTTCCTATGGATACATCACCCATCTCCATTTTTGCACCTTGTTTTCAATGCACTAAGTAATTCAGTGTCATCAATGGCCAAGAAAAAATGTTAAATCATGGGATTTATGGGGTAGAGTTGCTTGTTACTGGTAGTGGTTTCTCTCTATCATTTTCCTTAGGATTGGAAAGGAAGAAGAAGACAATGTTTGTGTCCTATTCTGTTCCTTCAGTGGAAGGATTTATGAGATTCTGATTCTTTCTTTCAGGAATATATTTATTCATGGTGGCAAAATTTACGTGGAACTCGAAAAAGAGTTTTTGTTATTAAATTTTTAAAAATTTATTTTACAAGATTAAGGCTCCGAATTTTCGTTTTTTATTTTTCAATGAGGAGTCAGTCTGTTAATAAATTTTATGAGCATGATTAATATGTATAGTTAGTTTTTTTTTTCTTCTTACTTAGATGTCAATAAATGTACTTATAAAAATGAAATTTAAATAAAATTTTTTATCAATATATAATTTTTTATCTATTTTTAATTACAGTAATATATTTATGTCATAATTTTTTTTTTCTTTTGGCAAGCATTTTAATTTGTTACAAATTCTATCCGTCTAGCATTTTATTAGTTGAGGACAGACAATTAAATTATGACTTATTTGACGCAATTTATTCTTTATAAGAATGAAATGATTTGTGCAGTGTCCTGGCATTGTGGAGCTAGATTCACAAATTGTCTTTAAGAGAGTTCTTTTACTACAGAAAATAGATCCATCCTTGGAGCTGTTCTTGGTAAATTTTTTTTAATCCAAGGGCTAATATCTCTCTTGTTTGGACTCAGAGACAAGTGAATTCGATTGCACATTATTTAGTTAGGCATTCAAATCAATATTCTAATCTTTATTTTTGGAATTATATATTTTTTATTGTCCATCTGTTGGCTTAATAATATGGCGTTGCTTAAAAAAAAAAAAAAGAAAAGAATGAAATGAATCTTTGGCTATATATCAAAGTGCTCTTAAACATTTTTTATAAACGTAAGTTTGTAACTTTTTTAAAAAAATTAGAAATACATTGAGAGAAGTTACAAGTAAGACAAGCAGCATCTTTGGGAATAGGGTAGCGAATGTTAATTTCAGTATTTTGGATGGTTTTGCAAAATAAAGTTAAGTTTAATGGAAATAATGCAACATAAGATGTAGACGTCTCTGCTTACTTCACATACACATCATTACTTTGTCAACGCTTTAACTCAATTATTATGATTTTTATTTTTAATTAGTTTGATAATTAATAATTAAAATGACATATTTTCAACACCTATGACGTAATCCTATGCCTTCATGTTAATCATTTAAACATTGTTTTTAGGCTTTGTCTTAATTTAAGTTGATTATTTATAATTCAAAAATTGGGATAGTTGCTAGTTGAGATAGGACAAGTTTGGAGTAATTAGAATCGTCAATAAATGAGCAATATGCTGCGAAAAATTGCTGTTGATTCCACTCTGCTACCTGACATTCGTTACTCTGTTTCATATCCCTCTCTCTGCAAGTGGAATTTTTAAGACATATTACACTCAAATTAATTTTCACTCTAGCTAAATAGGCAAATAAAGATGGCAAAATTCTACCACAAAAATACATCTGCATTTCCAAAATTTAAACTCGAAACTACTGGTTAATTGGACTTTAATCTGGTGGGCTTAAAATCATTGCTATAGAATAAACCGAAAACTTTATAACACAGTTGTTTAGACATTATACAATTACAATGTATCTGGCCTTTGGATAACTTGCACACTCCATTATATGTTTTGATAAAAACTAATTACAGTTGAAGTAATGACAATAAATTTACATACAGTAACACAAGTTGTCATCTTTTCTGAAAAGTAAAATGCTTCGATAGGAAAGGCAAAGATCAACCCGAAGACAGTAGAGATTTCGACGATGACAATAGCAGCAATGCCGACAAAGTCATGTCTAAACCCAAAATAACTTCTTATGAAATGTTCCACTGTTTAAACAGTATCTAACATGTTCTTTATGTCTCCAAATTGTGAAGCAACCAGTGGCGCAGCCACATGCAAGGCAAGGGGGGCTATTGCCCCCCTTAATTTTTGAAATTTTTATTTTTTTTATATATAAAATTTTCTTAATATACTACCGGCAATTGTTTCCCTCCTTTTATTTAATAATTTATTTACAGAATTTATATTATATTTTTATTCCTTTTAATTATAAATCCTAGCTCTACCGTTGGAAGCAATCAATCTGTATGAGCTCCAAGCCACTGGACAACACCAATAGTACCACTTCCACCACACAGGAAGTTTCTACGATTAATAATTCAGAGTCAAACCAAACTACACAAACCGAATAAATCAAAATTGAATTCAAGAATTGAACTGAAATTTACTAGAAAAGTAATATACTTATTTCAATATTAAGTTCCTATACTTTTATTTTTTCACATACTAAGTTCTCAATGGCTAATATATATATATATATATATATATAACTGTATGTCTCGTTTATGCAGTTTTAGTATCTCAATATGAATCTCAATTTGATATGCCATTGCATATTTTTTTATCAATTTTAAGTTAACTGGCATTCTCAATTGCTATTTTGATATCAAATTGATAACGTTAATAATTAGGACATAATAAATTAAAGTTGATGCAACAAATATCAAAAGCGCATGAGACCGGGCGTGCTATTTAATTTCAGGTTTTCCGTCTGTTGAAGGCTTAATGAGTAAAAGTGAAAGTTCAGGGGCTCATTGTTGCAAAATAAAAGTACTGAGACTTAATAGCAAAAAATTTAAAAGATCAGGGGATTGATGATACTTTTTCCCAAAAGAAAAAGTAAAATAACAAAAGTTACCGGCTGAGGGATAATAACTCCTGAAAAGAGGTTCCAGATTGCATAAAAGGCAGAAGCAGCTACAGCAGCAATGTTGTGATCGGGTGTCATGGCAGTAGTCATCATTCCGTAGAAGCTGAAGTATAAGAAGGTGAAGAACATAAAGAAGATAGACCAAAAGAACTTGCTTGCTGTCCATTCAAACCCGATCATGGCATAAACTATAACTCCATAAATAATTGTCTGGATAAACACATATGGGACTTCGATCATAGCCTGAAACCATAAGAATCAAATCAAATTCTCATGTGAAGTTTTTATAAACATTTCATTGTCACAATCTTTAACCACTGAAGATCACACACTTGATGATTTAATCAGTTTTCTTCCGCTGAAAAAGGCAGTTTACCTGTCCAAAGGCATATGGAAATGCAGAATACATTCCAGCTGCTCTTTCTCTATAAAAATCTGTTCTCTCGATTGCCACAACAGGCTGCAGTGATACAGCATTTTGTACTCCGATGAAGAGGAGAGCGACGTACATGGAACCTATTGCATTAAAAATATCTTGTTCCCTTCTTCTGCAATTCTTGAACATTTTGCACAAGTTAGAAAGTCACATGAAAACAATTTAAACCTTATCCCACAGTGCTTTGAATTCCTTTGTACCTTTCACGACCTAGATCCCAGAATATTGTCCCAAACATCACGGCTATAACTGTTGTGAACAACAGTTTTACTGCAGTATATGGCGGGTTTCGCCAATATGACCAATGCTGCTTCCACAGGCAAGCCATACGTTGAATTAACAAAGACAGAGAGTATTGACTAGGGAAGTATAAATCCCCAGAACCTAGTTGAGGTGTGCTTAGTTCCTTGATCAAGGCTTTGTTTTTCCTGGATTATCATCAATATATCTTACTAGAAAGTTTATAATATTGAAACTACTAGAAACAGTTTATTAGTAATATTCATACCAAATTTCATTTTGAGTTCAGGTGCCCGACCTGTGTAGTTCAGAGTTCCATTTAGATATCAGCAAAGTTATTCCCGGTAGCTGCTTCCTGCGCTACTGAAGTAATCTCCAGCTCCAAGTTGCTGGATTGTAACCATTCTTAATCTTAGGAACTCCTTCAATATCCTTAAGAATTTAACAAGTCATTATCATTATCCAAAAATTGTACTTATTAAATGGGAGAAAGATTAATATAACTTCCATATTAATTCCGCATATAAGGGTAACCTCAAAATACTTGATAAGATTGCAAGAATGGCGGCCAATTGGACCCACGTAAATTTCTTCACCTCCTCTTTGCAAACATATTAACTGTCATGCCATCCAACAGGGGTTTGACTCTGTCTAAAGATATAACCAGAGCAGATATGTAGCTCCTTGGCTAAATATATCTTGCCTCATGTCAATGCTTGGCTGGTGTATTGTGCATACCACAGTTCGCCCAGTATCTCCTGTGTTCCTTATTGTTCTCATAACTATAGCAGCTGCTCTGGCATAAAGGCCAGAGGTTGGCTCATCCATAAAAATTATAGATGGGTCAGCGACAAGCTCAACAGCAATTGTCAAACCTCTTACGTTGCTCGGTTGAAAGATCATTCACACTGGGCAATCCTACAAGTGCTCCTCTTAAAGATGTCAGCTCCACAAGCTCCATAACTTCCTCGATGAAAGGATGATACTATTGACAATTATGTGTGTATACATTTATTACGCGTTTTATATAAATTATAATTAAAAATACATTATAAGAAAATTTATTTATTTAGAAACTAATATAGAATGAAAAATGTGGTCATATGATGATTCCTTTTAAGGACTAGATTTATGGTCCTTATTATCTTTTTAAGGATCAAATTTTCGATCCTTAATAATTTGATTGGTCACATGAACTATATTACTAGGAACGAGAAATCTCGCCCTTAATATTGATTTTAGGGACTGAATTTTAATTTAGTCTTTAAAAACTTATGGTAGTTATTATGCTTTTAATAACATTTAGGGATCAATTTTTTAGCCCGATCGTTAAAATTTTTAAGGACCTGTTGATACAATCCTAGTCATTAACGGAAGAGCCTGTTAGAAAGGGATGGTAACCGAATTTTTTCATCCTTGTAAGCCTTTTTTTTTTTTTCTTGTAGTGTGAATCATACAATGGTCGCAGGGGAGATAAATCTATATCATTCAACTGGAATTTATCCAATGCTGCCCGATTTTTGAGTACCTACATTAAACCCAATGTTACTCGACGACAGCCCCAACTGAACCTGAAACTGAAACTTCTCGCCAAAATCAGAAGTAATCTAACAAACATTTCGGAGAGAAAAGACCTGTCTGGCAGAGCCGAAGCCACGGAGCCCAAATGGCTTGCCTTGTAATTGCTTGATCAATGAGAGCGCTCTTGAAATTACCTTCTGGAAGCTCTCTGTCCACTTTTTTTTAGAGCAAAACGACGACGTGTGGCGTAATCAGCTTCCTTCACTTTCGTCGGGGCTACAATTCCACTGGCAGTAACTTCTAGTCGGAGCTCAGCCGAAAAGTTCATTCTTTTCTTCCTAGGGCAAAACCCAGAAAATAAAACATGTTGTTTTATTATAGCGGGTGGAGTGATTATCCTGTTTGTGTGCTAGAAAATTCAAGTCCAAGAAAATGTTTTTAAGCATCAGAAACCATTCTTATTTTGAAAGTTCCTGTTTAATGGGCACATTGATCAATTGCAGGGGAGTCCTGAAGAAATCTTAGTTTGTTGATGGAATCTCCCAATTGAAATGGGAATCAAAATTGACGACTGACATTAAAAGTTTTCAAATATTAGGTCTGACATTGAAAATTAAGTATCCTATTCCTAAAATTACTTTTATTGAATTAATGTGTGTCCAGATCTGGATAATTGATACAATTTGCCAATAACCCACGGTACATTTTTATACGTGAATCACTTGACAGTATGTATAGCAGTATGTATCTGCCAGAATATGTATTTTGAACAAACATAATTACAGTTGAAGTAATGATAGTAACAAAAAGTTGTCATCTTTTTCTGAAAGTTGAATGCTTTGATAGCTAAGGCAAAGATGAATCCGAAGAGCACAGAGAATCCAACTACAACAATAGCAGCAATGCCGACAAAGTCGTGTCTAAACCCAAAATAGTTTGTTATGAAAAGTTCAACTTCTTCTCCAGTCTCCAACACATCCTTTATTTCTCCAAGCTGTGAAGCAATCAATCCATACATGGTCCAGGCCACTGGGCAACACCAATAGTACCACTTCCACCAAATAGGAATTCTCTGACAACAACATTTGTCATACTTTTTATTTATCACCTTATATAATAACAATAGGATTATGTAAAATCTAATCAAACCAAAACCAAACTAAACCATGAACAATTTGTTTTGTTTGGTTCAATTATTTGGTTTCAGCGCATTCAGTTCTCACTTCGAAAGTTTGGTCCATTTAGTTCATACTTAGAGTTCAAAAACTGAAAGTATTAACAGACAAAAATAATCAAAATGGCACCATTTTGGTGTTATATATATGAAATGTATAAAAACATATTTCTTAATATTGAAAACATATAGACCCAAAAACCCCAAGTCCATAAAACAAAAGCTACTAAAATAGCTCAGTTCAAACCTCAATTCGGTTCCTTAAAATTTTAAAAGTTTGGTATGATTCTGCCGAGCTGACTATTTGCACAGCCCAAATAAAAAGTATTTCGCAACCACTCTGACTTGATTGGTCTGTGCGTCCTTGTATTCTTTTGGGTTCAAATAGACACGTCTACATGAAATTTTGGATGTATCAGAAACAGGTATTCTTTAGGTCCAAAAATGAAAGTAAATGTGTCCATTATGACCCAAAAACAATTATAAGGGGGCACTGG
>JBBPFJ010000787.1:0-23389 GCA_037975025.1 Excoecaria agallocha | reverse complement strand
CAACGGAAGATGTAGACGTCTCTGCTTACTTCACGTACAAATCCTTGCTTTGTCAACACTTTATCTCAAGTATTATGATTTTTATTTTTAATTAGTTTGATAATTAATAATCAAAATGTTATATGAACTCATTGACACATATTTTCAACATCTATGACGTAATCCTATACCTTCATGTTAATCATTTAAACATTGTTTTTAGGCTTTGTCTTAATTTAAGTTGATTATTTATAATTCAAAATTTGGGATAGTTGCTAGTTGAGATAGGATCGTTGCTAGTTGAGATAGGACAAGTTTGGAGTAATTAGAATTGTCAATAAACGAGCATATTCTGCCAAAAATTGCTGTTGATTCCACTCTGCTAGCTGACATTAGATACTCAGTTTCGTATCTTTCTTTAATCCTATGCAATGATATTAATTACGAGTGATAGTGATAACAATTCGAATCCGGGATGAACCAAATAATCAATTGATCGGACTATTCGAGTAAGTCCGTTTATAGAGTCGGGTTATCAGATATTAACCGAGTTAATAATTTTTCTTTCTCATAAAGTATATAACATTGCTAATTGGACTTTGGTCTGGTGGGTTTAAAATCATCGCTATAGTTGTGTGTCCGTCAAAAACCAAACTGAAGAAACCGAGAACTTGATAACACAGTTGTTTAGACATTATACAATTACAATATATATGGCCTTTGGATGGCTTGCAGACTACATTATATGTTCTGATAAAAACTAATTACATATAGTGACACAAGTTGTCATCTTTTCTGAAAGTTAAATGCTTTGATAGAAAAGGCAAAGATCAACCCGAAGACGGTAGAGATTCCGACAATGACAATAGCAGCAATGCCGACAAATTCATGTCTAAACCCAAAATAACTTCTTATGAAATGTTCCACCGTTTCACCAGTATCTAACATGCTCTTTATGTCTCCAAATTGTGAAGCAACCAATCCATACAAGCTCCAAGCCACTGGGCAACACCAGTAGTACCACTTCCACCACACAGGAAGTTTCTGCCATTAATAACTTCAGAGTCAAGCCAAACTAAACAAACTGAATAAACCGAAATCGAATTCAAGAATTGAACTGAAATTTACTAGAAAACCAGTATACTTATTTCAATATTAAGTTTCTATACTTTTATTTTTTCACACACTAAGTTCTCAATGTCGAAAAATGTAAAATTAAACTTTATATCTCGTTTGACAGACTTTTAGTTACTGCATATGAACCTCAATTTGGCATGCCATTGCATATTTTTATCAATTTTAATTTAACTGGCATTCTCAATTTTTATTTCAATATCAAATTGATAAGGTTATTAATTACGACATAACAAAATAAAGTTGATGCAGAAAATACCAAAAGCGCATGAAACGAAACGTACTATTTAATTTCAGGTTTTATGTACATTGAAGGCTTAATGCGTAAAAAATAAAAGTTTAGGGTCTCATTGTTGCAAAATAAAAGTAAAGGGACTTAAATAGCAAAAAAATCTAAAAGATGAGGGGATTGATGATACTTTTTCCCAAAAGAAAATGTAAAATAACAGAAGTTACCGGCTGAGGGATAATAAATCCTGAAAAGAGGTTCCAGATTGCATAAAAGGCAGAAGCAACTACTGAAGCAATGTTGTGATCGGGTGTAATGGCAGTAGTCATCATTCCATAGAAGCTGAAGTATAAGAAGGTGAAGAACATAAAGAAGATATACCAAAAGAACTTGCTTGCTGTCCATTCAAACCCGACCATGGCATAGACTATAACTCCATAAATAATTGTCTGGATAAACACATATGGGACTTCGATCATAGCCTGAAACCATAAGAATCAAATCAAATTCTCAGGTGAAGTTTTTATAAACATTTCATTTGTCACAATCTTCAACCACTGAATATCACATACTTGATGATTTAATCAGTTTTCTTCTGCTAAAAAAGGCAGTTTACCTGTCCAAAGGCATATGGAAATGCAGAATACATTCCAGCTGCTCTTTCTCTATAAAAAACTGTTCTCTCGATTGCCACAACAGGCTGCAGTGATACAGCATTTTGTATTCCGATGAAGAGGAGAGCGACATACATGGAACCTATTGCATTAAAAATATCTTGTTCCCTTCTTCTGCAATTCTTGAACATTTTACACAAGTTAGAAAGTCACATGAAAACAATTTTAACCCCATTACACAGTGCTTTGAACCCCTCTGTACCTTTTACGACCTAGATCCCAGAATATTGTCCCAAACATCAAAGCTATAACTGTTGTGAACAGCAGTTTTACTGCAGTATATGGCGGGTTTCGCCAATATGACCAATGCTGCTTCCACAGGCAAGCCATACATTGAGTTAACAAAGACTGAGAGTATTGACTAGGGAAGCATAAATCCTCAGAACCTAGTTGAGGTGTGCTTAGTTCCTCGATCAAGGCTTTGTTTTTCCTGGATTACCACCAATATATCTTATTAGAAAGTTTATAATATTGAAACTACTAGAAACAGTTTATTAGTAATATTTATACCAAAATTTAACCAATTTTCATTTTGAGTTCAGGTGCCCGACCTGTATAGTTCTGAGTTCCTGTAGATATCAGCAAAGTTATTCCCGGTAGCTGCTTCCTGCGCTGCTGAAGTAATCTCCAGCATCCAAGTTGCTGGATTGTAACCATTCTTAATCTTAGGAACTCCTTCAATATCCTTAAGAATTTTAACAAGTCGGTATCAGTATCCAAACCTTGTACTAATTAAACGGGAGAAAGATTAATACAACTTCCATAGTAATTACGCATAAAAGGCTAACCTCAAAATACTTGATAAGATTGCAAGAATGGCGGCCAATTGGACCCACGTAAATTTCTTCACCTCCTCTTTGCAACAATATTAACTGTCAAGCCATGCAACAGGGGTTTGACTCCGTCTAAAGATATAACCAGAGCAGATATGTAGTTCCTTGGCTAAATATGTCTTACCTCTCGAAAGAGTCGAAAATGTCAATGCTTGGCTGGTGTATTGTGCATACCACAGTTCGCCCAGTATCTACTGTGTTCCTTATTGTTCTCATAACTATAGCAGCGGCTCTGGCATCAAGACCAGAGGTTGGCTCATCCATAAAAATTATAGATGGGTTAGCGACAAGCTCAACAGCAATTGTCAACCTCTTACGTTGCTCGGTTGAAAGACCATTCACACCGGGCAATCCTACAAGTGCTCCTCTTAAAGATGTCAGCTCCACAAGCTCCATAACTTCCTCAATGAAGGTCTGCAGTGCATTAATACTGCAACGGATGAACAGAAGGAAAAAACTGGTCTGCGAAAAAATTTTCTCATAGTTTTGCTTTCTCCTTACAACAATATGCAACCTACGTTGATATGTACCTTTCTGCTACGAGAGTCTACCTCAGGGGGTAGACGAAGCCATGCAGAATAGAGCAATGACTCATAGATTGTAACATGTGGGGAGTGGATATCAGCTTGCTCACAGTAACCTGATATGCGAGCAAAAGTCTCTTGCTTCTTTGAGTACCCAGATATAGAGATATTTACCTCAATATAACCTCTGGTCTTTCGTCCAGCCAAGACATCCATTAACGTGGTCTTGCCAGCACCACTAACACCCATGAGAGCAGTTAGGACACCAGGCCTGAATGCACCACTTATACCCTTCAGAAGTTCTAAACGGTCCTCAGGAATCCCTTGAGCTTTCATCTCCTGAAAGTAAGATAGAGCTTAAGAATGTCTGCATATTTAGCTGTATCGTATTGAAAGTAACAGTATGTCCATCTTCTTGCAGTATGCAGTCATAAAATAATTGTCAAAAGTAACCACAAATAAGAATGTTAAAACCAATTACTAAAAGTTAGAAATTCAGTGACTACTTTAAACTTAGGACACTTTCCTAGACCCCTTCTCAAGTCAAAATTTCAGTTGTTACTTTAAGCTGTCAAGAATAATCATATCTTGAAATGAACCATAAGGTACGCTGCAAGGAAAAAAAAAAAAAAAAACTAAGAAGCCTAAGTTACCTGTGGCATGTCCACAGCATATTTTATTTCATTGAAAGCCATAGACAAGGGTTTGAAAGGAAGCACCATTCCCCGGCTTTTATTCTGAATTTCCTCGCTGAAGCTGCCCAGTACTCTTGCAGATAGAGTACCAGATGAGATGGTCCTTTGGCTCTCATCCGCTCTTTCTGCAGCGCTTCATAGTGGTAAATTTACAACCGGGCAAAACAAGAAACAAAATTAGGGACGTCTTGTGACTCACCATATGAGCTTTTTCTAGTTGTTGATAGTTCAATTGACTCTCCAATTCTGTTAATAGTTTTCTCAGCTAGGGCCTCTTTCGATATTATTGGCTGGGGCTTCCCAAGTGCTACAACAACCAGCTCAAGCATCAAAATCTTTGTTTCAACTTTCGAAATTGAAAAGGTGTTGAATGGATACTTACGATCAAGATATTTTAGGGCCAAAGTGTAAAGGAAATTGAAAAGAAGAACATATCCCACCAAAGCTCCGATTCCAATCCAGTACCAAGAAGCTTCAGAAAAAATTCCACGACTCTTCAAAAGACCAACACCTAGTGGTTCTGTTGAAAAGAGGGCAGCCTACACAATCATTTCCAGAGAGTTATCACCTATTTGATAAAATAACTCTCCAAAAGTCTCCCATTTCTATTATTACTTATCAAAAGTTGTCAAGGAAACAAACTTACATGTCTCCATGACTCTCCAAGAAATTCATTGACAGATATAGCATTTTGCACATACATCAATGGTGAAACCCAGTAACCCCACAACCACCATTTGTGCACATCATCTGGTACCAAAAAGATGAATACTTCAACACCAGAAAGTAACGTGTAACAATTAACATATGAAACATATATATGTTTTACATAAATATGTCTAGTTTACCTCGTGATAAAACAAATCCACCCAAAACTAGTATTACAAGTAATGCAAATGATCCGAAAGTGTTTGCTACTATCATATTCCTTCCTAGTGCAGCCATCAAACGAAATAGGCCGGATGCCATTTGGTTTGTACATAATAGTATCATGTATTGCTTGAAAAACCTGCCATCAAGAACTCAACGTTACTTTCAAACATGAAAAAGAATTAATAATTAGTATTTGCATTTCCATACCTCTCAATGTTTGGATCAAAGCCTATAGCATAATAAGTTAGGGCCACCCATATGGCAACTTCTATAAAGGTGATTGGAATTTTTAGAATCCATGTTGGTAGAGCATATGCCCATGAAGGGTAGAGCAAAATATCTCTTTGCTTATAGAAGACAGGAAGTTTCATGATGGTCAATGCAAGCTCTGTGAATCCATTGAACATAAGTGTGACCACAGTATAGAAAAGAGCACCGAGATAAGTTGCAGCATCAGCTTGTGTGTAACGGTGCATCTTTGTTCTTGGAAATACTGAAATTGCTATGAGAGCCATGATAATAAGCTGAAAGGGAAGAAGAACAATTAATCATATAGTCACATCACTCTTTTACTTTGAGTTTGCAAACTTTTACACATCACTGGGAACTCAAAACTTGACAATATAAATACAATCTCAAATCAATATCCAAATTTGGTAAAAATTTAAAAATAAATTCATTCCTAAATCCCACTTCTCTGCATGAAAAGGATAAAATTTGATACTAACTTTGGTCATTTTGAAGATGTAGACAAAAGAGTTCCTCTTCATGAGCAAAATTTCTCTTGTAATGCAAGCCTTTAGGAGTTCCTTCTTGCTGCTTCCATACTTGTTAGTTGTGAGAGCAGCAGGATGGGATTTGGACTTGGCAAATGGTGTAGCAAGTTCATCACCTAGTTTTTGACCAATGTGAAATGATTGAAATGCCTCAGCAAATTCCTTAACGGAAACAAAGTAATAAGGCTCATCTTTACGTGCCCAATACTGCTCTTGATCTTTCCTTGACGTTACCTGTTAAATTTCAACAACAAAAGTTAAATTAAAAATTTTAGAGATCGATAATATGCATAAAAAACACATTGCAATTATCATAAAACTTACTTCCTGCAGGAAGTCAGCAACTCCTTTCCTCTCAGGGCACTTGAAGCCCATGCATTCAAAGAACTCCAGCACATATTCTCTCGGACCTTGATACACAATTTGGCCATCTGAAAGAAGAATGATGTCATCAAAAAGTTCATAAGTTTCTGGAGCCGGCTGTAGAAGAGAGATGAGAGCAGTTCCACTGAGAATGTGAATTGACTGTTTAAGTGAGTTCACAATTTGAAAAGTTGTTGAACTGTCCAACCCAGTTGATATCTCATCCATGAACAGTACTCTTGCTGGTCCAACCAGCATTTCCCCTGCAATAAGACCATTAAAGTTTAGAACTTTAATCAAGATTTCAAGCTATTACTTAAAGTGGGGTTATATTTTATTCATGATCGAGTGAATAATTTTTTTTTTTTTGTACAATTATAAGGCAAGGATGCATTTTGATAACTTAAGACATGCATTAGATAATAAATTTTCTTAATTAGAATGGTGACATATTCAAGTTGCCATTTTACCTGCAGTGACTCGTTTCTTTTGGCCACCAGATATGCCTCTAATCATTTCATCTCCAACCATAGTATCCGCACATACTTCAAGTCCTAGGATCTGTCAAGTTTTTTTTTTTCAATTAAAAAATATCAATTTTTAAATTGAAACTATTATTAATTTTCAATACTTTCCATTTTTTTTCTTCATCCTCATTACCTTGAGAATATAATCTGTCACTACATTTGTTTCTTGGCCTTCTAATGCTGCTGCCTGCATAATTACAAGTATTAAAGGGTTTTTTTTAGCGTCATCAGATATTTACCAACCTTGTATCGTTAATTTCAGTGTTAAGAAGTTATTTATGCATTGGTAAAGTTAATTTGCTAGCATTTGTTACAGGTACAGATAATATAAATTTGGGACGCTTTAAAAAAAAATTGGAAAAATCCTCTAACCTTCATATAAATGTCAATATCAGGGTCTGGTTTGATATTTGCTTCTTTCTCTCTTCTCGATAATTCTGATAGCATCTCTGCACATATATAATTCAACAAAGCTTTTCACCAACACTAATGAAAATTATATATAGATTGCTTAAATTTCTATCCAAATATTTACTAATAGATCGAGCCAATAATTCTTAATTACTAAATAAGTTATATATGGCAAAATATCATTTTTTTAATTACATTTTTCAGTAAAATATATACCAAAGAATTTATTAACTGACCATAACGAGGTCCAACTCCCTGACATCTTGCAGAAAAAGCCAAAGTTTCTCTTACGGTCATTTCTCCAATGTGAAGATCATACTGACTTGTATATGCTGATGTTCTTTGTGGTACAAATTCATTCATTTCATGTCCATTATATGTAACTTTCCCTGAAACCTAAAATTTAAAAAAAACCATCATTAATTTTAGGAAATTTAATTAATTATATTGTAAGCTATTATATATGTATTTATTACCTTCAAATCTTTACCAAGTTTTCCAGCCAAAGCAAGCAGTAAGGTGGTTTTGCCTGAGCTTGGCGGCCCTAAAAGCAATGTCATCCTGCGAGCTTTGTATCAGTTTCGGTTTATATATATATATATAAGAAATTTTTATAATACTACTCACCTTCGAGGCTTGATGATTCCACTGACATCGTGAAGGATGGATAACGGTTGCTTTCTGCTTGGAAGTAAGTGAAGATAATTCAAGGATTCCTTTTAAAGAAAAATGCAAATTATTATTAGGCAGAGCCATTTCTATATAATCACAGACAACAATTTAAATAAAAAAAATAATGTAAATATAAAATATTGTTAGTTATATAAACCTGTAACAAATTGGTGCAGAAGTTGAAGATAGTAGGCAGTGCTCTGCTTCCAATACAAGCTTCTGCGTCGACTCTTAGATGCTCAAATCGGACTTCAATGGTTGGCATATCAAGTCCAACTCTGCGTTTCAAACAAATAATAAATATTTATTCATTGTATATATGATATTATTACATCTCCTTATAAAATAAAATACGTACCTATGGATGCGATCTCTAAGCTTGAACAAGAACTTCTCGTTGTCTTCTTCAGCAACATTCACTAGTCTCTGCAAAAGATTCTTACGATCTACTAATCCAAGTGAACGAATATTAATCTCTTCTGAATTAAGCAAACCTCTTTTTAAACGTAAATAAGTTGGCAATTTCTCCAAAGCTGCCCATTTCAGAGCCTCTTTATCATCTTCTTCATTTGATCTTGATGATCTTGAGAATACTTCCATTTTTCTCCAACTTCTCAAACTCCCAATATGGCCACTGCTGCCACTCGCTTAGCATGGATCAGTACTGCTCTCCATATCTATTTAGCTTCCAATATTTCTCATCATGCATAGTTTTCTATATATATGATCAAAGAAAAAAGGACATTAATTGCACTTATTTTAGCTTAGAAGCACCAGTCTGGTTATAGCTGATACACCATTTGCTCCGGGGGCGTAGCTGCCCCATATTGAGTGAGGTCAAATTTGACCCTACTCAACCATAAAAAATAAAAAAAAATAAATAAATAAAAAGAAAATTACCCTATTCAATTAAAAAATTAAAAATCACTGTATAAATTCAACTTTTTCTTAATTTGACATTTTTTAGTGATAAAAGTAAATTTATCCTTAAATTATTAAAAATAATTTTATTTTTTTTATAAAACAGCCCCTTATTCATTCAATTTTTGATACATTTAGGGGCCCAGCACATACTATATCGAACGAATCAAATTGTTCTCGATTTGGTTTTGTATCCTTGATGAATGAGTAAATTTAGTTACAAGTTAGCCGGTATACATAAATAACGCATGGGACCCCATGCACCTTCCCTCTCTGAACCCATATTGCCAGTACAAGGATTTATTAGAAACTGACTTCTTCTACATACGTTAATTAAATGCAAACCAAACTAACAGTATGGATCAAGTACTTAATTATTTATTGTAGGTAAAAGACTTCGGCATCAAACTGTCATCAGGTCCTTGTACTTTTATGTTTGTTTATATTTAGTCCCTCAACTTTCCCTATTTATATTGGAATGAGAATGAAATAGATTTGGAATTGACAAGGAAGTAAATATATGGAGATGATACGTGACCAAGTCTGCCTCCATAAAATCAGGTCATGCACCAAAAGTCAATGGAGCTATATGCCCCATAACCATATCCATTTTTTTCTTAAATGTATCTGCCAGAATATGTATTTTGAACAAACATAATTACAGTTGGAGTAATGATAGTAAAAAAAAAGTTATCTTTTCTGAAAGTTGCATGCTTTGATAGCTAAGGCAAAGATGAATCCGAAGAGCGCAGAGAATCCAACTACAACAATAGCAGCAATGCCAACAAAGTCGTGTCTAAACCCAAAATAGTTAGTTATGAAAAGTTCAACTTCTTCACCAGTCTCTAACACATCCTTTATGTCTCCAAACTGTGAAGCAATCAATCCATACATGGTCCAGGCCACTGGGCAACACCAATAATACCACTTCCACCAAATAGGAATTCTCTGTCGTCAACATTTGTCATACTTCTTATTTATCACTTTATATATCAACAATAATAAAAAAGTATTTCCCAACCACTCTATCTGGCTTGATTTGTCTGTGCGCCCTTGTATTCCTTTAGGATCAAATAGACACGTCTACATGAATTTTTGGATGTATCAGAAACAGTAATTCTTTAGGTCCAAAAATGAAAGTAAACGTGTCCATTGTCCCAAAAACAACTATAAGGGTGCACTGGCAATTAATGCCAGCTATATCGAGTCAAAAATGCATTAAGCCTAAAAAATATATAAAAGAAAAAGAAAACATTAGATAACAGAAGTTACCGGTTCAGGAATAATGAATCCTGAAAACAGGTTCCAGATTGCATAAAAGGCAGAAGCAACTACAGCAGCAATGTTGTGATCGGGTGTAATGGCAGTAGTCATCATTCCATAGAAACTAAAGTATAAGAAGGCGAAGAACATGAAGAAGATATACCAAAAGAACTTGCTCGCTTTCCATTCGAACCCTATCATTGCATAAACTATTACTCCATAAATAATAGTCTGGATAACCACATATGGGACTTCAATCATAACCTGGATTGCACAACAAAAGATTATGTGACAAACCATTAGATTCAGATTCTCAGGAATCATAGCAAAGGAAAAGTTTCTCTAACCATCTGAATAATGCATTTTGATGATTTAACCAGTTTTACCTGTCCAAAGGCATATGGCAATGCAGAATACATTCCAGTTGCTCGTTCTCTGAAAAAAACTGTTATTTCAATTGCCACTACTGGCTGCACTGAGACAGCATTCTGTATTCCGATGAATAAGAGAGCAACATACATAGAACCCATCGCATTGAAAATATCCTGTTCCCTCCTCCTGCAATTCTTGAACATTTAAAACCAATTAGAAAGTCCTATGGCAACAATTTTAGCCTTGTTACACAGTGCTTTGCATTTCTCTGTACCTTTTATAGCCTAAATCCCAGAATATAGTCCCAAATATCAAAGCTATAGCTGTTGCAAACAAGAGTTTCACTGCTGTATATGATGGGTTTCGCCAATATGACCAATGTTGCTTCCACAAGCACGCAACAAATTGAGTTAAGAAAGGCTGTGAGTATTGAGTGGGGAAGTGTAAATCCTCAGTACCCGGGTGAGGTGTGCTAAGTTCCTTAATTAAAGCTTTATTTCTCCTGAATTATTTGCAAATATATCACATCAGAAACTTTATAACAGGGTGTGAATTGAACAGCAATTTAATCTTATAAGATTATACATGCTTTCCCTTCAATTTTGATAACATGTTGACATTTTAATTCACTGTTCTTATAACTGTGACAGACCTGTATAGTTCTGAACTCTTATATATATCCGCATATTTAATGCCAAGAGCTGCTTCCTGTGCTGCTGAAGTAATCTCCAACATCCAAGTTGCTGGATTATAAACATCCTTAATCTTAGGAACTCCTTCAATATCCTTACAAATTTTAGAAGTCAGAGTCATCATCATACATTAATTGAACAGGTGAAAGGTTAGAATTATTAATTTCATTTCTCATGTATTTATAAGACCAACCTCAAAATACTTGATAAGCTTGCAAGAATGGCGGCCAATTGGACCCACATAAATTTCTTCACCTCCTCTTTGCAATAAAATTAACTGCTATGTCATACAATAGGGTTAGATGCTGCCTAAGGTAGCAAACAGAATGGATCACCAGTTCCCTGTCTATAAAATATGTCTTACCTCATCAAAGGAATCGAAGATGTCAATGCTTGGCTGGTGTATCGTGCACACCACAGTTCGCCCTGTATCTACTGTGTTCCTTACTGTTCTCATAACTATGGCAGCTGCTCTCGCATCAAGGCCAGAGGTAGGCTCGTCCATGAAAACTATAGAAGGGTTAGCGACAAGCTCAACAGCAATGGTCAGCCTCTTGCGTTGCTCAATTGAAAGACCATTTATACCAGGCAATCCTACAAGTGCTCCTTTTAAAGAGGTCAGCTCCACAAGCTCCATAACTTCCTCGATGAACATCTGTAATCCATCGATTATCCTAACTCTCAAAAATCTAAAGCACCAAAAGAAAACAAAACTGGTATGTCTCTAAATTTCTTAGACGTTTACTCTTTCTCTAATTCTAAATTTCTCAGACGTTTACTCTTTCTCTAACAACCATGTATCACATTAATATAACCATAGATTTTTTTTTTGCATATGTACCTGTCTTGTTAGAGAATCAACCTCAGGGGATAGTCGAAGCCATGCCGAGTAGAGCAAAGACTCGTAGACTGTAACATGTGGGGAGTGAATATCAGTTTGCTCACAGTAACCCGATATGCGAGCAAAAGTTTCTTGCCTCTTGGAGTACCCAGATATTGAGATACTTCCCTCAATATAACCACCGGTTTTTCTTCCAGCCAAGACATCCAAGAATGTGGTCTTGCCAGCACCACTAACACCCATAAGAGCAGTTAGGACTCCTGGCCTGAATGCACCGGTAATACCCTTCAGAAGTTCTAGACGATCTTCACGAATACCTTGAGTTTTCATCTCCTGGAAGCAATACAAAAATTAAAATTGTAAGCACATTCAGCAACTGCATTGTAACAAAATTAATGGCATGCCCATGCATGATCTTCTTGCACTTCGCAGTCATAAAATGATATTTTAATGCTAAAGTCCTTCATGGACTAAACCTTCAAGCAATCAAGCATATGTTAAATCATGAACTAAAACTTCATGTATGCTGTGATATGCCAATGAAAGAAACAGAAAGACCTAAGGTACCTGTGGCATGTCTACAGCATATTTGATTTCATTGAAAGCCATGGAAAGGGATCTGAAATGGAGAACCATTCCTCGCCTATTGATCTGAGTTGCATCACCAAACCTGCCCACTCTTGCAGATTGTGTATTGGATGAAGTACTCCTTTGGCTCTCGTTCCCTCTTTCTGCAATGCCTTGTACTGGTAAATTTACAGCAAGGCAGAAAAAGAAAAAAAAAAGTAAGGAGGTCATATGACTCACCAAATGAGCTCTTGCTTGTTGTTGAAAGTTCATCTAACCCTCCAATTCTGCAAGCATTTTTCTCAGCTAAGGCCTCTTCTGATATTATTGCTTGAGGTTTCCCAAAAGCTGCAATGGGCTGAAGCATTAAATATTGGTCTCAAATTGAACATTTGAAATGGTGAAAAATGGATACTTACAATCAAGATATTTTAGGGCCAACGTGTAGAGCAAATTGAAAATAAGGATATATCCAATCAAAGCTCCTAGTCCAATCCAATACCAACGTGCTTCAGTAAAAATTCCACGAGTTTTCAAAAGGTTAACACCTAGTGACTCTGTTGAAAAGAAAGTGCCCTGCAACAGGATCATTTCCACGAAATTGTCAGCAATTTTATCAAATCACTCCCAAATTCTCCATTCAATTATTTTCCTCATTAAGGACAAGGGAAATATTACATGACTCCATGATTCACCGAGAAATTCATTGACAGCTATAGCATTTTGCACGTATGTCAATGGTGAGATCCAGTAACCCCACAACCACCATTTGTGCACATCATCTGGTGCCGAAAAAAAATGTAGACTTCAGCATCAGACAATAACAGAAGAATAAAGAGATTTGTTAATTTACCTCGTGATAAGACAAATCCACCCAAAACTACAGTTAAAAGTAATGCAAATGATCCTAAACTGTTAGCTACTATTATACTCCTTCCAAGTGCTGCTAGCAAACGGAATAGGCCAGATGCCATCTGGTTTGCACACAAGAGTAGCATATACTGCTTGAAAAACCTGCAATCGAGGACTTTAACAAAATTCTGCAATAAGCCAGTTTCAAACTCAAGGAAAGACATTATCAATATAAGCATTTTTCTACCTATTTATGCTTGGATCAAAGCCTATGACATAATAAGTCATGACCAGCCACACAGCAACTTCTATGATGGTGATTGGAATTTTGAGAATCCATGTGGGTATGGCATATGCCCATGAAGGGTAAAACAAAAGATCTCTTTGCTTATAGAAGACGGAGTTTCATAATGGTCAATGCAAGCTCTGTGAATCCATTGAACATAAGAGTAACAATGGTGTAGAAAAGAGCACCAAGATAAGTCCCAGCATCTTCTAGCGTGTAACGGTGCATCTCAGTTCTCGGAAATACTGAAATTGCTATGAGAGCAGTAATAATAAGCTGGAAAGATGAAGAACAATTAATCATCTATATTAAAATCAATATTTTGAATTGAATTTGGGAACTCAAAGGGTAATTAGACCATACAAAACTGAAAAAGTTCAATGTTGACTACTATATTCTTCAAATTATAACATTCTACTCACTTGGATCATCTTGAAAACGTAGACAAAAGAGTTCCTCTTCATGAGCAAAAGTTCTCTTGAAATGCAAGCCTTTAGGAGTTCCTCCTTGCTGGTTCCATACTTTTTAATAGTTAGGGCAGCACGATGGGATTTGGACTTGTCAAATGGTGTAGCAAGTTCATAACCAAGTTTTCGACCAATGTGAAATGACTGAAAAGCTTCAGAAAATTCCCTAACAGAAACAAAGCTATAAGGCTCATCTTTACATGACCAATACTGCTCTTGGTCTTTCCTTGATGTTACCTATTAAATTTCAGAAAGAAAAGCTCATTCTCAAGTTGAAAACATTCTAGGGACCTAAAACAAACAGGTAATTAGCATAAAGATTACTTCTTGCAAGAAGTCAGCGATTCCTTTCCTCTCAGGACATTTGAAGCCCATGTGTTCAAAGAACTCCAGCACATTTTCTCTCGGACCTTGATACACAATTTGGCCGTCTAAAAGAAGAATGATGTCATCAAAAAGTTCATAAGTTTCTGGAGTCGGCTGTAGAAGAGAGATGAGAGCAGTTCCACTGAGAATGTGAACTGATTGTCTAAGTGAGTTCACAATTTGAAAAGTTGTTGAACTGTCCAACCCAGTTGATATCTCATCCATGAAAAGTGCTCTTGCTGGTCCAACCAGCATTTCCCCTGCAATTCACAAAGAAACATGAAGATTGTAAAACCAGTAAAGTTCCAAACTTTAAGAAAAATGTTCACTTGCTCGATTTTGGCACTGATGAAACTTATTTATATGAATGGTTTCAATAGCTTCTTCAAAATTTACGGTGATCTTCCGACAAAGATTTTTTAGCTTCCGGGCAGCAGAAATGCCACCGCCGCCGGTGGCTACATGGCATATCGGAACGGGATTAAAGAGGAGCATAAAGGCCTTTATCTGGCTGTGAAATGGGTCGGGTTATGCAATAACAAATGGGTGTCCGAATTTGTGGCAAAATTGCAATTAAATCCCTCAACTATAAATATGTTCAATATAGATTTTAAATCTCTAATTTTTATTCAACTGAGCATTTGTTTTTCAATTTAAAAAAGTACATTTACTTTGCACACAGCACATTTAAAGTTGAAGTGATGGGTACAGTTGATTAAAATAAAAAGTTGGAGCGCTGTCGAATGCAAATTCTTTAGATAATTTTTGTTTTGTCAGCGAGGCCAGACTAGCCATGCGTCGTTGTCAGGAAGCATCCAAACCAATAAATTGATTTCTACTTTTTATATAAGTTAAAAAATAATTTTATTATTATTAAAATATATTTTAAAATTTAGTTCTTCGTTTATTTATACTCCCTTATTTTAAATATTCACTCTCATTTTAAGACGAAAGTTCAACGAATGATTAAAAAATAATGGTACATAATAATAGGTGTAGATATTTTTTTTTCAAAACTTCTAAAAATTATTTAAAATAAAATAAAATAATAAAAATGATTTTTTAAAATGAAACAGAAAAAATATATAATTATTATATTGAAAATTAAAATAATAACTAATATTTATATATAATATTAAAAATAAAAATTATCATAAATCTTCGACAAGTGATATTTTTATTAGTATGGTAAAATTGGTTCAATTTTAAAATTTCATCCAAAAAATTGATCCAAATTCAATCTAAATCACAAAAATATTAATCCAATCCAAAAATAACTATCTAGTTCCCTAACCCATCGGGTATGATAAAAAGTACCCAATAAACTTTCTACTTTCACTCAATCTAATTCTTTCTTCTCTCTTTCAAAATTGTTTATTCCTTCCACTCTTATTATCTGTAACGTCTTGAAACCATTAACGACATAAATAGAACTTTTCCGATGATGAATAGTGATACTGAAGGTAAATAACATCATTCCGAACCCATGGAGAATCGAAAAAAAATTATATTGCCATTAAAAAGTACAATTCACGACGAGTCCATTA
Organism: Excoecaria agallocha; assembly: GCA_037975025.1. Classification (NCBI taxonomy): domain Eukaryota; kingdom Viridiplantae; phylum Streptophyta; class Magnoliopsida; order Malpighiales; family Euphorbiaceae; genus Excoecaria; species Excoecaria agallocha. Next base: position 7,525 of record JBBPFJ010000787.1, on the reverse strand, counting down.
GTATAATTTGAGCTAAAATTGAAATCAAATAGTCATCCAAAAGTCAAAATAAAAATAAGTTACAAGATCGAAAATTGATCAAACTTACTTTGGCCGGCTTGAAATATTTCACGAACTTTCAAAAATTATTCCGATCGTATTAAACATTTTAAAATAATGAATATTAATTTTCAAAAGTAAAAAATAAAATTTTGAATAATTTTAAAATTTAAAATTTTCGAAGCAGTCGAAAATATTTCGGTATACTGAAATATATCGAAACGAACTTCAATTGACTCGAAATTTTAACATCTTAATTATAATATTTATAAATTTTTGGAATAATTTTGATAGAAAAGTAAAATAAAATGGATAATCAAATGAGAAATGAATAAACATGTATTAAATCTATGAATCGATCTAAATTCGTCCAATCCATTTGGATATTGATCCCATTTATGATACATATTTTTTGACCTATCTATGATTCAATTCAAATTCGTCCAACCTGTCCATTTACTATCTCTATTTTTTTATTAGTGTAAATAAAATATATAATGAAGAGATATAATGTTACATATTAAATACTATTTTATTTTAAGTTTTACGTAGAAATAATATAAATAATTAAATGCAAATATATTAATTATTGAAAAATTAAATAAAAATATCCATAAAAATATAAGAATAATATATTTAATAATTCACAAGCTAACCATATATAGAAATGTTTTATATTGTAGAGCGGGTGAACATTTTGCTAGTAAATTGAAAAATGATTAGAAAAATATATCTATTATTTTTTGAACTGAATGAATAATAAATTTTAGTAGTAAATTGAAAAATGATTAGAAAGCGGAGTAAATTCATAAGCAATCATATTTTGCTTTTTACCTATAGTGAGTCGTTTCTTTTGACCACCAGAGATGCCTCGTATCATTTCATCACCAACCATAGTATCAGCACATACTTCAAGCCCTAAAATCTGTCAAAGTTTTGAAGAGAATTAATTATCTGATAAATAAATTAATTAATTATGACATTATGAAAATATTTTATTTTCCTAATTCTTTCTTATAATTAATTATTTATCACTTTTGCTATTTTTATAAGGATTAAAGAGTATTAATTAAGTTTAATTTTATAATTAAATACAGTAAAAATGACTAAATTGCCTTTATTTTTTATTACTCCCAAGATTACTTAATTATAGTGACTTAATGAATTAATACAATACATGGGGAAGATTAATTCAAACTTTTCCCACCCAAATAACTATGTATATAAAAGTTATCAATGACATTTCCCTACGAAAGGTGACCGAGTAACCAAAATTAAGGGAAATACTTTCATTTATATATATGTTCAGTGAATCAAAGAACAACACATTGCAATTAGTCAAATTAAGATTACAACTAAATGATAACAAAATATTTCGATTAAACTAATCAAATATAAACTAATTAGAAACGAACTTCTCAACTTTTTCAGGTTTGCCTTTTCAAAATATAAATTAATAAAATATTTAATATATCTTTCACTACTTAGAAACGGTGTTCTTGTAGAGGTGTTGCCGATGAGGAGATTGAAGCTTGAAAGATAAATTTTTAATATATCTTTCACTATTTATTGGATTTTTTCTTCCAATACTTGTTGAATTTCTTTTTTATAAAAAATTTTATCTCCTCCATCGAAATTATGAGGTAGAGGTTTATTCAAATCAAAATCTAATATTTTTTTTCTTTATTTTCATTAAATTTAATTTTTAATTTGGAATCTAAACTGGTAGAGTTTTCTTCTTCATTTATTTTTTCATAAATTTATGGAATAAATCTTTAATCTATACACTCTACTTTTGAAGGAATAAATATCAGGAAAAAAAAGAGGTGAAAATGAATTAAAAGTGAGTTAATTGAGTTGAAATTTCCAAAATAAGGATAAAATTTAAAAATTAAAATTATTGCTGTTGGCTTAATGCTACACCTCAATTTTGATGATAATCAAATCTTGAATAAACTTTGTCAAAATTCTATTTGAAGTGTGTTTTATTTCAGATTATCTTCGTTATGTATGAAGTCAATTCTAGCAAAGCTCAAAGCCTAATGCATGAAGGAACATCAAGATGGAGAATTCAAGAAGTTAGGATACTATTTTTCTGTAAAATCTTTTGAGAAGTTTCATATTCACATTCATGCATTAAAAAAATTTTCTAAAGCATTTAAAATTGATTTTAAAGATTAATCTAGTAAAAAATTGCTTTTAAAAAATCTTTATAAGTTTTTACCAGAACATGTTCTAGAAAAACGTTTTTCTGTTCTAGTAAAATAGAATAACTCACCAGAACTGACAGTTCTATCTTTCGCTAAAAGAAAAAAATAACGGCTAGTTTTAATTTTTCAATAATCTGTCTTTTCTATAGCAACTAGTTCTTGATCTCTAACGGTCACAATTGATTTTTGGCTATAAATACAAGTTAGTTGAAGTTTTTAAAAGATATATAAGTTGGAAAATTACTCTAATTCTCCTCAATTAGATTATAACATTTTGTGTTGTAATCATTTGTGATGAACAAATTCTGTTAAGTTGTGAGAAAGGGTTGGCTAGAACTTTAGAAATTCTAGTAAGTTTTTTATCTTTTTTTTGGGAAAAAAGTTGTGGGTAGAATATACTAAGATTATATATTGGTTTTAACTCTTGCCCGTGAAAAGAGTTGTTAGTGGAGAAAAAATCTCAGGACGGTGTCTTGGAGAGTGGATATAAACGTAGAGGCTGAACCACGATAAATTATTGTGTTGATCTATCTCAACTTCATCTCTCTTCTCTATTCTGTTTTTTAAAACTGTTTTGACATAACTGCTTTGTTAAAGAAATTTATTTTGCTAAAATACACTTGTTAAAAATCTGTTTTAAAATATTTTCTGATTTCTGCAAACCAAATCTGTTTTAAAAAAGATTTTGAAATTTTTAGAGTTATTCATTACATTCAGATCTTCACTTTAAAAAATTTATCATTTTGCTCTACCGAATATTATTTTGAAAAATCTCTCTTGTGTGTCTTTGGGACTAACAATTGCTGCATTTAATCCTTTAAAAACATCAATTAAATAGAATATGGATGATCCTCAAAAATGATTATTAAACAAGAACGGATGGAGTAATTAATTAATTAAGTATGAAAGGATGAATATTACCTTGAGAATATAATCTGTAACCATACTTGTTTTTTGCCCTCCCAGTGCTGCTGCCTGTATAACTAAAGGCGTCAATGAGTATATTTGATTTGCTCAATAAACAAATAAAATCATATTTGACGGATTGAAAACTTTTTCAAGTATTAATTCATTGTTAAGAAAATAACTGTCCCTCCTCCGCTCCATGCTATATTAGAATCAGTTTTGAAAAGAAAAATTTATTCTACATAAATTCACTTTATAAAATTAAAAAAAAAATCATTAATTAATTCTTTTTTCAATTATACTGTTATCATCAATGAACTGGTTGGTAGAAAATTAATGAAAAGTTAGTGATGGAATTTAAAAAAAAAAATATTTAAAGGGTATGACAGTCCATCAGAGTTTATGAATATATAGAATTAAGATAATCCATATACAGTATCTTGTTGGATGATTGATGGTACGTACGAAGAAGAAATAAATAATGGAGGAAGAAAACTCAATAGGAACATCCTATTTATTTATTGTGTACCAAAAAAAAAAAACTTGCCCTCTCACCTTCATAAATAAGTCAATATCGGGGTCCGGTTTGATATTTGCTTCCTTCTCTCTCCTTGATAATTCAGATAACATCTATACGTAATATAATACATATGATACTGACTTCATAATTTATATATATCCATTATATATTCAAAAAATTTGCCAAAAAATAGTAAAATCCTTAAAATATTGGGGTTTAATTAACTAACTAACTAACCATAACGAGCTCCAACCCCTTGACATCTTTCTGAAAAAGCCAAGGTTTCTCTTACAGTCATTTCTCCAATATGAAGATCGTACTGACTTATATATGCTGCTGTTCTTTGTGGCACAAATTCATCCATTTCATGCCCATTATACGTAACTTTTCCTGAAAGCTATAAGATTTAAAAAAATTATGATCATCCTTATAAAAATATGATATAGTCATCTGATAAAATATATATATCAGGTATCGAATTCGAATCTTCTGAATAGCGAAAATAAATATTGTAAAAGTTTACCCTTATATTGAATCAACCCGGCTTGAACCGGATAATATATATATATATATAGCTTTCTATCATACTGTTATATTCTATTACGTCATTTCAGAATTATAGGAATTTAGGTATTTGATATTGGTTTTATAGATTAATATATTTTTCTTATTACCTTCGAGTCTTTACCAAGTTTTCCAGCCAAAGCCAGTAGTAAGGTGGTTTTGCCTGAGCTTGGCGGCCCTAAAAGCAAGGTCATCCTGCAAACTTTGTATCAGTTTCGGTTTATATATATATATAAGAAATTTTTATAATACTACTCACCTTCGAGGCTTGATGATTCCACTGACATCGTGAAGGATGGATAACGGTTGCTTTCTGATCGGAAGTAAGTGAAGATAATTCAAGGATTCCTTTTAAAGAAAAATGCAAATTATTATTAGGCAGAGCCATTTCTATAAAATCACAGACAACAATTTAAATAAAAAAAAATGTAAATATAAAATATTGGTAGTTATATAAACCTCTAACAAATTGGTGCAGAAGTTGAAGATAGTAGGCAATGCTCTGCTTCCAATATAAGCTTCTGCGTCGACTCTTAGATGCTCAAATCGGACTTCAATGGTTGGCATATCAAGTCCAACTCTGCGTTTCAAACAAATAATAAATATTTATTCATTATATATATATAATATTATCATATCTCCAAATATTTTTAAAAAATAAAATACCTATGGATTCGATCTCTAAGCTTGAAAAAGAACTTCTCGTTGTCTTCTCCAGCAACATTCACTAGTCTCTGCAAAAGATTCTTACGATCTACTAATCCAAGGGAATCAATATTAATCTCTTCTGAATTAAGTAAACCTCTCTTTAAACGTGAATAAGTTGGCAATTTCTCCAAAGCTGCCCATTTCAGAGCCTCTTCATCATCTTCTTCGTGCCTTGGTGATCTTGAGAATACTTCCATTTTACTATTGTTGCAATATTTCCACTGCTACTCACTCTACATGGATCGTATCTATTTACTTTACAGACTTGCTAATGGAAGTTCAATATATAGAAGTAGTTTCCTCTTCTCTTTTTGTTTTTTGAGCCAATCTGCTTCACTCATTTTGTCTGGTCCAAGAATTTAAGTATTAGATATTGACATTACCCTCTGCATGTATTTCCAATAATTACCTAACTAAGATGTTGTTATATAGCTTATGTATTCAAACAATGACCAACACTTGTTGTTCATTTGTTTTGTCCTATTTAATAGAAGAGGAGTACACGAAAAGAATTAGAATTAACTATTCCTCTGATACAACGTACACACGTAGCGTCACTGCAGAATTATTATCAATCATATTTCTTCAACTGCATAGACAAAAAGCCTGAAAGTGCTCTGTATTAGGTTTGCTCTATTTTAAAGGCAAGTACAAATAATATTAATATATTACTTTATAATTAAAAAAAAAAGTAAGAAGAAATTGGAATTATTTCTTTGTACCTCTATATTAGGAACTTATCTTTTTCATGCATTATTTTCAATTGATATCGGTATTGCGTTTTTGTTAAAGATATTTTTAAAAATAATACTTAATAGATTATACATATGTACACACCCATCCTCTTTAGGAAGCATCACGTGTCTAAGAAATAGTGTGCTACATTTTTTTTATACTTCCATTTTCGAAGAAGGTCAATTTTTTTTCTTATGGTCATGTAGCTTACGGATATAATTAATTACTTATACCGATATATTAGTATAATTAGTTTTGTTAATAAATTATCAATTGGCTAAATCTGTCCAAGTATCTCATGATAATAGTCACTCTAGCCATCTCCACATGTATTAAGATAATTATGAATTCTCGCAGTTTAAGAAAAACCTAATGCACTATAGATTATAAATTTAGAAATATTCTCTCATCAAATATTTATTTACACATTTTCTTTGATTCATTTAAATTTTAACCTGATTCATATAATTTAAAAAAATTCAGATCAAATTAGAGACATGGAGAACATACAAAGTATACATTGTCACTTTGAATTATTTACAGTCATATGGGTTAACCCATTATCTGATCCATTTGGGTTAAAATGAATTAACTTACAGGTGCATGGGGCACATAGAAATTGTCATCTTTCTCTCTCGCTCTCTCTTCCATTTATTCCAAATCCGAGTATTTATGGTAATGGCTACAAAACAGATCTTTGTGGGTCTTGTGGCCATGCATGGGGTTTATGTTGTTTCTTGTTTTTAATAACAACACCACAGAATAGCTTTTTCTGTTGTTTCTAGTTTTTACCAGTTAAATAATGCAGCTACTGTTATATTAGGAAATTGGGATTGAAAATATTTAGTTATTTCTTTTTTACGATGGTAAGTTCATTTCAAAGTTGACTGAATTATAGTTGCCTTGTGAAAAAAAAAGTGAATTGACTTGTGACAGATCCATTCGGATTGATCCGCAAATCGATTCATGACCAAACACATTTATGATATGATATATTTTGATTTGTTTACTGAGTGTGTGTATATATATCAGTTAGCTAAACTTATTTGTATATTAGAGAAGGATCACTGCTATCTATGGCAAACATGTAGGATAAATTTAGGTTTGGATCGGTCTACCAGGGTTGGATCATAAATTGTTCGCTTATAAACAATATAAAATTGTACAAATTATAAATGGATTATGTCATATCTGATTAGATAGTGATCTAAATGGATAATTGTTAAAAAAAATGAATAATAAATGATTCAAGGTTTATATCGTCATTTTATTTTATATTTTTTAAAATTTTCCATTAAATATAAAAATATATGTTTATAATCTATAAATAACTTTTATATTGATATTATATAAAAAAAGTTATAAAATTATAAATCATATAAAAAAATCATAAGCATATTATATTATAAATAAATCAGGTCATATGAATACATATCAAATAAAATTATATTTAAGTTATTAATGGATCGGATCAAATTTAAATTATATTTTTATAAATAAATTAAATAAGATTAAAATTTACCGCATTTGAGTTCACCTTTGCAATTAACTTTATTACCATTATCATATGATGATCCAATCTATCATAATCCGATTTATACTTATGTAATCCATTTCCTTTTACTTTTCAGAGGGTCTTTCCTAATTAATTGGGCAACTTCGGGACTTTTATTTAAATAGTGTTTTTTTCAAAAAATATTTGAAAACTGGGGCATTTTCCAAATAATTTAGCAAAGTAGGGTTTTTTCCAATGCCGCAACAGCAGCTGGCGGGATCAACGCTTTTTTTTTTTAAATGAGATATGATAAAAATGTTGAAAGTGATTTCCTATGAATTACTGTAT